>BPLR01013868.1:0-62038 GCA_021605095.1 Caerostris extrusa
GTTAAAAAATAATTAATTTCTTTAATAACTTACAATAAAATTGTTATAACAGAGAAAATTTCATTGCAAATAAAATCTCCCCTTATGTAATCATCCTTTTCATTGTCTTTCTTTTCTAATTGTAACTCAATGTAATAAAAGAATTTGATTGGGTCGTAAAATATCCACAGAAGTTAAAAAAATATTTAATAATTCTTAATAACATAAATAAAATTATTATAATAAGGAAATTTCATTGAACATTTTAAAATCTCCCTCCTTTTGCGTAAATCTAATCGTCTGCATTGTCTTTGTTATCATAACTGATTGGAGATTACCCTATACATGTTCCAAACTCATCTTAATAAAATAAATAAACTAAAATAAAATAAAATAAATAAACTTGTCCAATAAAATAAAATAAATAAATAAACTTGGGAATTAAAATAAAAAATAAATAAATCCCAGAAATCTCAAAATTTATTTATCTGCTTTTACCACTTTAAAGCAGCAAAGATTTTCAATTAACACAAAAAACAATGCTGTTGTATCAGTTAATTTTTTTTCAAAAAATTATTGCATTCAAAGTATAACGGATATTAAAATTAACACTGACAACATATTTTTTTTTTTTAGTTCTTAGTTACTATAGTGCATTTAATACGTAAACTGATCTGAATACATAGAAAAATAAAAAAACGAAACAAATATACATATTTATTGAAATCCTGGTTTATTTTCCATAATTTATGTGTTTTTGTTTAAATCATTATTGCTATTATAATTAAAATATGAAAAGAAAATTCTTAACTTAAGCTGTATATTAAAATAAAGTTAAATGTATAATGTAAATCAACTAGCTTATATGACCGGGCGTTGTCCATTTTTCTGAAATATTATTTTGGTAGGAAATTAAGTTAAATATACACCAGCAGAAAGTGCAAACAAATTTCCAAGAAAATTAGACCAACATTTTCTTTCTAATGCAGCTGGCAAACACTTAGACAACTTGGTCTTGGATGCCTTAAGGCAAGCGCTGCGTAGACGTTACTCACTTTGCATTACCCAGGGGGGACCGTGTAACTTGAAGATAAGCCACGGACGCGGAGTAACAATGCCCCCGTAACGCTCTACGATCCCTATTGAACCGGGACCTACGGTTTAAAAATTAGTTCCGAACCTACAACATCCATGGCATCACCGGGACTCGGGCGAAACCTGCGGTACCGAGCGCCAGAGCGCTAGCCACTCGGCCATTCAGGCTCCTATTAGACCAACATAATAACATACAATTTTATAATTCGTGACACATGAAAACCTAATACTAATCCTAAGAAGTAAATTTGGGCGTATAATTTTAATATAGCTTACTATATAATAGCTTAATTATTTTAATATAGTTTACATTTAGAGAGATATACTTAGATGTAAATATGTGTAACAAGTAATAATTTGGTTTTAGAAAATTTTTTTTGGACGAATTAAAAAACAAAAATTCTCTCAGAAGTTATGAAAAACACACATGTATACATATATTATTATTAAAAGCAAGTAAATTTAGAATTATTTCTTTCGACAATCATGAATAAGAAATCTTCCAGTGCCAACTGAAGCTTATACATAGATAAAGCTGACGTCATGAGAATAATGGTGGACCCATTTTTTTAAGCTTAGGGTCGCCAACAGTTGGACATATACCAAAATTGTTGCATAACAGCGCGCTTAAAAACGCCATTTTATATTGTGCATACGATTTTGTGGACCCATGTCTCTTGGCAAAGTTCGGGTCCCATCATTTCTAAAAAAGAAATCCATCCATACGTGCTGGGAAGCCGAGATTAATCCAAAGTGATTTTGAAAGTGGTGAACTATCATTTTCCTTGTAGGCGTTCCAAATTTCTATGTGGGCCGTACCAGAGATGTCACACGTAGGTGGTCAGAGTGGGTAAATATATTGATCGCGTCATTTTTGCACGGTGGAGCCTGAAAATTGTCGGTCGTCATTATGGTCCAAGTTCATTGTGCAAGAGAAGAAGGTAAATTGAATTTTCTCCAGTATTCGTTCTACTCGTCACTTATTTCGCATTAAAATTATAGGATGCTTTTCAAGGATTTTTAATAGACTAAAAAGTTAAAAAGAAAATTAGCAGTTATGTAAGATATTTTTAAGAATAGGAGGTTCACATACTTTCCATTGGTATGAACTTTTTATTAAATTTATTAATTATCATTTATTTTTTTTTTTCGTTCCAAAATTAGTTTTACAATAGTAGCATCGGTTTTTTATTCAAGTATATTTATAACATCAATTGATGTGTAGTTTTTAAAAAATAAGTAATTAATTTAATAAAAAAAATTTTTTTCAACGTGTTGCGACACGTAGGTGGTCTGAGTGGGTAAATATATTGATCGCGTCACTTTTGCATGGTGGAGGCTGGAAATTGTCGGTCGTCATTATGGTCCAAGTTCATTGTGCAAAAAGGAAGGGGTAAATTGAATTTTCTTAGTATTTGCTGTTACTCGTCATTTATTTTCGCTTTTAAAATTATAGGACGCTTTTCAAGGATTTTTAATAGATTATAAAAAAAAGGATGGAAAGTTGGCGATTAGGTAAGATTTTTAAAGAATTGGATATCCATATAAATGTTTTTAAAAGTATGAAATTTTTTTTTCAATTTATTAACTAGCATTCTTTTTTTTTTTTTCAAAACTAGTTTTAAAAAATTGTATCGATTTTTATTCAATTATATTTAACACATCAAATATTGTGTAGTTTAAAAATAAGTAATTAATTTCATCAGGAAAAAAAAAAAAAAAAAAAAAAAAAAATGTTATGTCAACGTCCGTGTGATAATAATACCATCCGAGACCGTGGCAAATTTTCGAATGCAAAGTATCATCATTGTATTTTCTTCTTCATTAACTACTAAAATACGTTTTTAGTTTTGGTTGATACTATAAACTTTTAATTTAAGAAGGTATTGAATAAAAAGTATAAATTTTTTTAGTAAAAATTTTATTGGTTATGTGTTTAGAATTATTTGCTTTGACAATCATGAATAGAAATATTCCAGTGCCAAGTGAAGCTTATACTGAGATAAAGCTAACGGCATCAGAATAATGGTGGACCCATTTTTTAAGCCTAGGGTCGCTAACAGTTGGACAAATACCAAAATTGTTGCATAATAGTTCAGCTTAAAAGCGCCATTTCATATTTTGCATACGATGAATCCGTGCACCTCATGCTTCTTGGCAATGTCCGGTCCCATCTCTTCTGAAAAGGGGCATCAAAAAAAGAGACGCCACAACAGAAATCTATTCATCCATACGTGCTTGGAGGCTGAGATTAATTCAAAATGATTTTGAAAGTGGTGAACTATCATTTTCCTTGTAGGCGTTCCAAGTTTCCATGTGGGCCGTGCCACCAGAGTGTGACATGTAGGTGGTCTGAGTGGGTAAACTGTATTGATCGCGTCATTTTTGCATGGTGGAGCCTGCAAAATTGTCGGTCATCATTATGATCCAAGTTCATTGTGCAAGGAGGAAGGGGTAAATTGTATTTTCTCAGTATTCGTTCTAGTCGTCATTTATTTTGCATTAAAATTATAGGATGCTTTTTCAAGGATTTTAATAGATTAAAAAAAAAAAAAAAGGTAAGTGAAGGAAAGTTAACAATTATGTAAGATAATTTTTTTAAGAACTGGATGTCCACATAAAAATTTTTTTTTTTTTTTATTGGTATAAAATTTTAATTAAATTTATTAACTAGCATTTATTTTTATTTTTTTTCAAAATTAGTTTTACTACTAAGTTTCCAATAATTGACATTGATGTTTTATTATTCAGTTATATTTATCACATTAAATATGTTTTTGTAGTTTGAATTCTTGATTTACTTGAATTCAAAAATAATAGCATGACTTGAATTCATGAATATTACTTGCAAATTCAAAAATAGAAAAATATTTTTACCACTTTTTTGAAAAATATAAATACATATTATTAAACGCAACTAAATTCAGAGCTATTTCTTTTGACAATCATGAATAAAAATCTCCAGTGCCAAGTGAAGCTTATACATAGATAAAGTTAACGGCACCAGAATAATGGTGGTCCATTTTTTTAAGCCCATGGTCGCCAACAGTTGGACAAATACCAAAATTGTTGCATAATAGCTCAGCTTAAAAGCGCCATTTTATAGTGTGCATATGATGATTCCGTGGAAATCATGTCTCTTGGCAAAGTTCGGGTACCATCTCTTCTAAAAAGGACATCCAAAAAAGACGCCACAGCAGAAATCCATCCATCCATACATGCTTGGAAGCTGAGATTAATCAAAATGATTTTGAAAGTGGTGAACTATCATTTTCCTTGTAGGAGTCCCAAGTTTTCATATGGGCGTGCCACCAGAGATGTGACACGTAGGTGGTCAGTGGGTAAATATATTGATCGCGTCATTTTTGCATAGTGGAGCCTGGAAAATTGTCAGTCATCATTATGATCCAAACTCATTACGCAAGAGAAAGGGGTAAAGTAGAATTTTCTCAGTATTCGTTCTGCTCGTCATTTATTTCGCATTAAAATTATAGGATGTTTTTCAACGATTTTTAATAGATTACAAAGAAAAAAATGGAATGGAAAGTTAGCGATTATGCAAGATATTTTTTTAAAATATGGATGTACACAAAAAAGTTTTTTTTTCATTGGTATGAACTTTTTTATTAAATTTATTATTAATTAACATTTTTTTTTCAAAACTAGTTTTACAATAATTATTATATTGGTTTTTTTTTATTCAATTATATCTAACGCATTAAATATTGTGTAATTTAAAAATAAGTAATTAATTTCAGCAGAAAAAAAAAAATGGTATGTCAACGTCAGTGGTGTAATAATACCATCCAAGACCCGTGGCAAATTTTTCGAATGCAAAGTATCATCATTGTATTTTCTTTTTAATAAAGAACTAAAATACGTATTATTTTTCGTTGATACTATAAACTTTTAATTTAAAGGGGATATTGAACTAAAATTATCAATTTTTTTTAATAAAAATTTTATTGTTTAAGTTTAGAATTATTTCTTTTGACAATCATGAATAGAAATCTTCTAGTGCCAAACGAAGCTTATGCAGAGATAGAGCTAACGGCATCAGAATAATAGTGGTCCATTTTTTTTAACCTATCGTCGCTAACAGTTGGGCAAATACTAAAATTGTTGCATAAGAGCACAGCTTAAAAACGCCATTTTATAACACCGAGAATTAGACACACAAATTGTTCTTAAATCGAATGGAATATAAATAAACAGTAAAAAATACCAATACTATTAATACATATTTTTAGCACAATTTTCATTGAAAAAAAGAAACGATTTATTTCTGGTGCTTTTGCTGGTGTGAATAAGAATATGACGAATGCAGAACACCATTCCTTAAACACAAAACACTGAGATTTCAAAGTCAGTAACGCATTTATTTTCTTACAATTTAAAATCAACAACCCCATTTATTTACAAAAAACAAACAACGACCGATCTTTTTGCTAAATATCATATCTGTTATTCAAAAGCACAACCACAAAACGTCGCCGTACCCTCCCCTAAAAATCACCTCGCGCTAGTTACAAAACATTTCCATATAATAAGGGTGGAAAATGTCCCACAAATATCTTTATTTCCATTCATAACTTTTCTTACACCCCCTCCCCCTGCTTTTTTTTTTACTATTATTTACCGTTGGAAAGAAGGAAGCAAAAATAAAGAAGGAATGCTTCCGCTCAAAAACTTCAGGACGAGAGACCAACCCCGAGTGCATCTTATTCGCTACAATCGATCAGAAGTCCTCCCAACCTTATTTCCGCTCAACCCTGAGGGAAGAAAAGAGACAACTTATCTCTTCTCCACCCCAACTTGGAAGGGGGAGGGGGATGCAGAAAAAGGAGGGAAGGCAAAACCTGGTTTCATAAAAAAGAAAAAAAGAAGGCTTTCACTTGACTTCGTAAATAAGGAAGAAAAATCAAGAGGCATGTGTTCTGCTTACCACAGCACTAAGAATCTGGATGGGGTTGTCGCATCAAATCAAGCGATTATTAGTGGTCGCGCTGCAACATCGAGGATGGTCGTGGAAGAAGCGCTCGAGTGAGGTATTCTGGGTCAACGTAATTAGTAATTGACTGACGTGGAGTAATTTGGTGTGACAACGATTCTTTTCAAAAAAGTGCTTTGGTAGCAAATATTGCTTCCCATATTTATATTAGCAGAACGTATGCATTGTGGAAAATTACATATCGGGAATATATTCTCCATGTTCCAGTATATGTGCATACTCATTTTAATGGATATCGTTTGAACGACATATAACTTGAAATGCTGCAGCAACATCTGGTGGTAAGTAACAATAAAGTGGATAGCGCGAAGTTATTTTCTATACTCGAATACATATTATCACCAACTTTCATAGCGATTGGTTGAACGGTATAGTAGTTGATATACAATACACACACACACACAATTCATAAAAATCGGCCCATCCGTTTAGGAGGAATTCAGTGACAAACACACGTACTGAAAAATTGTATCAATTGCAGTTCTACCTACCGGGTCCAATTGTGAATCTAAACCATCTAGGGACCCACTCAAACACACACAAAAAATTTCATCAAATCGGTCCAGCCGCTTAGTGAAAAATACATGTACAGAAGAATTATATATTGTATATAAAGATAAAATAATTTTATCACTATAGTCACAAATGTTATATAAATAAAACAAATGACAATGGTTCTGCGAAGTGCATTCCAATTAATTGTTTTTTTTTTTTCCGACATATGTTTATCACAATACTACAGTTCTATTATTTTGAAAATCTATTTATAGATTCCGTAAGCATCAATTTTGTTAAAACTGACTTGATGGAGAATATTTATATGCACATTACATTTATTTCCATACCCGTGAATGGCAAAAACTTATGAAAGAATGTAATTTTTTTCTTGGAGATAAAATTAGATAATAAAGTTTCTTAAGAACTTTATTATCAACTAACAGCTGCCCGGCACTGCAGTTCATGTTAGACCATGGCCGTCTGCCTAATGGCAGATTCCGAAACAGGAGATGCTTCCTTTTTCAAATAAAAGTGTTAAAATGGATTATAATGGTGATTTAAATGGATTTCTTAATGATATGGGTTGTAATCTCTTAATGATATAATTGTATATGTCATACAAAAATTTGGAAAATAAGAAAACAGCCATGATATGATATCCTGATTCTATTATTTTACATTACCGAAATTAAATGGCGAAGAATCCAGAAAATAAAGAACTAATAAGAATTATTAAAAACTTGAATTAGAATTATTATAACGATTAAGAAGAATTCTTACACGAATAGTATTAGAAATGTTCTTTAAAAAGAGTAGATTATTACATTCAGAAAAATAAAATTTCTGTAGGTATTTTTCGAAATAATATATATATATATAAAATTCAATGCCCCAAATTTTCAATTTTAAAAGGAAGCTTTCAATTTGAAAAGGGCCATGGTGGGCCAAGGTCGTTTGCTTATAGGCAGATTCCGTAGCAATAGATGTTTTCTTTTTAAGGGGTAGAGTAGTCAGCCCTAAGCCCAGCAGTCATATTAGGACCAGGACCTATGATTGAAAGTGAATTCCGAGTCACTACAGACATCCATGGCAAACCGGAACTCGAACCCGAAAACCTATGGCATCAAGCGCCAGTCCGCTAGTCACTCCGCCATCAGACCCCACTAAAAAAGGGCCTGAATGGCCGAGTGGTGCGCTCTGGAGCTCGGTACCACAGGTTTGGGGTTCGAGTCCCGGCGGTGCCATGGATGTTTGTAGTGGTTCGGAATCCACTTTAAACCGTAGGTCCCGGTCCTAATAGGATCGTAGAGCGTTGAGGGGCATTGTTACTCCGCGTCCGTGGCTTATTTTCAAGTTACACGCGCCCCTGGGTCATGCAAAGTGAGTAACGTCTGTGCAGCGTTTGCCTTAAGGCATCCAAGACCAAGTTGTCTAAGTGTTTGCCAGCTGCATTAGAACAAAACAAAACAAAAAAACACTAAAAAGCAATTTACCCTAACTTTCCAAAGCAAATTTTTGAAACTCAAATGTTTTCTAGGATCTCTAAAATTCTCTCTCTCTCTCTCTATATATATATAAAAGAGTAACAGAATTATTTAATGTTTTCTATGAATTTTCAATAGTTTTGTGACATCTGAAATTCTAAAAGGGTAATACAAGTAACGAATTCTATTTTTAAGTCATAATTTCTATTTTGTGATTAAATTTATGCCTTTTGAAAAAATTTTTTAAGAAAACTCCGGGAGATTTTTTAAAAAAAAATATTTCTCTTTATTGCAAAATACTGCATGTATTTTTAAGCTTTAAAAAAGTTGGAGTACAAGTAAATAATGAAATCTAATATTAATTCAATTAATTAAGACATTGCAAATATGTAAGTGAAAAGAAATATTTAATAATCTCATCTATATTTAATAATCTCATCTCATCAACGCATCTATATTTTTGCAACAGATTTGCTTTTGCTTTTATTTATTTTATTTAATGCTCTATATTTTAGCTTTTATTTAATAACATTTTAATTTATGTTTTGTTCCGATTAATAAACATTTAAGAATTTTCTTTTTCTTTTTAGTTATTGTTTATTGAATTGACTATAAATGAACAACAAATTTTAGAGATCGTTAAATTTTAATATCAAAATATAATTTTATTTTTATTACATTTATCTCCAATTTTCCGCTGAAAACAAATATAACTGAATAAAAAATTTTAGAGATAATTTTAAGCAACACATACCCAAATGTTTCTGTTCCGCGTATAAATAGAACGTTTGATCCAATTTTCATGCTATTACGTTAAATTTTAATATCAAAAATATAGTAAACATAATTCCAAATTTGATAAAGGTATCCACTATCACACTTCGAAGAGAAAATTTAATTTTGAACCAAAACAATTTGACGCCAACAAGTGTAGAGGCAGTAAGGGAAAAAAGGTAGAAGCCAAGTTAAGTGTCGGAATGGCCTTGGGAAAAGAAACATTAGTAAAATTCCTACTGTTAAGTTTTTGCGATCTACCTCTGTAATTCGAAACGAGAGCATCTTCTAACATGATTCTTTGGAAATGTTGAAAAAGAAACCCAATTTTATATTTATTTATTTTTTTGCATGAAATGAATTCTTCAATGAATGAATGAATTGTAAGCAATATAAATCTTCAGGATATCAGTTTTTTTTTAACAAATATGAAATGTAATTAATATGAAAAAGATATTATTAAGTTAGATTTTTCCACCGTTTTACAGCATAATTATATTTCTACAAAAAGTAGAGAAAATTTTAATAATTGGAGTAAGCATTTATACTTTTTTTTTCTTTTTAAGCATTTGAACTATGAAATTAAAGCAATATAAATCTTCAGGATATCGATTTTTTTATTAAATTCGAAATGAAATTTTATATGAATGAAGATATTTTTAAGTCGGATTTCACACCGTTTTACAGCCTAATTACATTAAAAAAAATAAAAAAATCTTAATAATTAAATTAAGTATTTATATATTTTTTTTTTCTGGAAAGCTGTTTTTTTTTTTCTTTTTAAGCATCTGAATCATGAAATTAATTCCTCACGTAAACAATATAAATCTTCTGGATATCGTTTTTTTTTTTTTTTTAACAAATTTGAAATGAAATTAATATGAAAAGAGATATTATTAAGTTGGATTTTTCCAGAGTTTTACAGCATAATTACATTTAAAAAAGATAAAATTTTAATAATTGAATAATTTTTTTTTTTTATGTATTTGAACCATGAAAATTTCTATGGGGACTAACACCTTGCAGGATATCCATTTATGAGAAATTGACCAGCATTTGTGTACCGTATTACGAGAGTGGCACACACAGGCAACTTCTAAGTAATTTAAATCAATGCCGACTCTATCAGAACCGACATCTGGCGTCTTTATTTTGCAAAACAGCGGTTGTTATTATAATAGCTAGGTTATAACAATGTTAGTTTTTTGTGTAATATAAATGCTTTATTATTATAAAAAAATTTTATTATCCCATCAATTAAAATAAATTTTTTTCACTAAAAATAATTATAAAAAATAGCAATTACTTTAACTTCTGGCTATAATCCGTAATTTTCAATGAGAAACATAGAAAATCAGGTATATAACCGCCAAACAATTCACGCCTATTATCAGACATACCATATACCAACATATTGTTAGTATAAACATTCCATGCAACTTTTAACAAAATGTTTTTCAGTTTTAAGAGCATTTCTTATGTCACTAATACTAATACTAATGCCAATTTATATATATATATAAATAATTATAAATGGCATGCAAAAATTTGGTAATAAGAAATGCATTAAGAAAACTATATGTAAAAAAAAAAAAAAGAAATGACATGGATATTTTCTAAAGAGAAGGATATTTCAATCGACACAGTTAATTATTTAAATTTGACTGTTTGTAATGCATTTTAACTCTTACCTATAACTCCAAATCAAGCTTTTTTTCATTCACTAGCACCATACGCTAACAATTATCAAGCTAATTTTGTAAAAGCCCTGGTTCTGTTCCACCATTACAAAAATTGTTTATTATGTATGTGTTTATATCAACAAAATTGTTTATTTTCTTCTCATACAATGTTTTATCAATTTTTCTTGGTAATATATATATTGTTGTTCTAATGCAGCTGGCAATACCTAGTTTACCTTTATGCCATAAGCAAGGGCTGCACGCTGTTACTCATTTAGCACTACGAGTAGCTTGAAGACATGCTACGAACGGGAGTAACACTTATCCCACCACAACGCTCTATGATCGTATTAGATTGGGAGCTATGATTTAAAGTGTATTGCGAACCACTACAAATATTCCATGACGCCAAGCACTAGCCACTGGGCCATCAGACCCCTATAAATATATATATAAAAATGCCTTCTAAAAATATATATGTATATATATATTTTAGAAGACATTTTTATAACACTTCCGTCGAAGAAAAAAACACCGTTCATATATTGTACACAATGACCTGTAATCTGCACAAAGAAATTATTATCCTGAGAAAATTACGGTAATGATTACAATTAAACATTCATTATGTATAAAAAATAAATACATAAAAACTGTATTTTATTGTTAATAATTAACTCGCATAAGAGGTTTAGCGATTCTCGAGAAATGACAGCTGGAAAAACGCGTTCTATTACAAAGTTTTCCAGATCTTTGTAAATAGTAATAGCCCATGGAAGTTGCGAGGGGGAAAACTATTTAAGCAAAGACAAAAGCTGTTGTTTCTTTATTTGTTTACTTTAAAGTGGCAACAGAAATAGAAAAAAAAAAACCTCATTCTTCTGATAATGATAAAAAAAAAATCTTCAAAATTGACTCTCCATCAAATTAAAAATAGCAACTGAAAAGCTGTATCACTAATTTATTAATTATTTATTTAAGTTTACGTGTATTCTTTCTTAAAACCACCAAATCATTAAATATTGCCAAAAATAACCAATAAAAGCAAAATTGAAAAAAGATATATATATATAAGCCCGCATTAAAAATAACCCCTTGTTGAATGAGTAATATCGAAAATTATTTTATTAAAAATTTAAGTGGTAACAAAATAAAAATGAATAGAATTACATCTATTCCCACTGTTTTATGGAATTAAGTCATTTGAAATGAATTTCTATAAAAATGAAATTAGATGGCATTAAATCGCATTTTTTCTCCATTAATTATGTCTCGGGAGAATAAAATTTTTGACTTTGCTGCAATTAATTTCAATTATTCCTTCTTGTTGTTAAAGAGTATAGATTTTAATAATAAAAAGTAACTAATTTATTTTTAATTTGCATGCAGTCGATCCATTACTTTTGATCTGTATAATTTTTTAATAAATTTTTTTTTTTAATAAATTATTGATCGGTTGCAATAACTAAATTGGCAATGTTACAATTTGTGGTAGTTCCAATTCAGGATAATTTAATGTCAAATAAATAAGCAATGATTTAATAAAAATAATTAAGCCTAATGGCTACATAATTATTTCTAAGGGCTTAGGCTTGATGGCCGAGTGACTAGAGCTCTGGTGCTCGGTGTCACAGGTTTCGGGATTGAGTTCCGGCAGCGCCATGGATGTTTGTAGTGGCTCAGAATCCACTTTAAACCGTAGGTCCCAGCCTAATATGACTACTACTACACAACAACACACCATTGTGCTTAGAGCTGAGTTGCTTTTTACAGTTATGAGAATGATATGGGTGATTAGTCTGATTGGGCTATGTGACGATCTACGATCATATGCGACCCGGACCTACGGTTTAAAGTGGATTCCAAACCACTATAAACATTCATGGCACATCCAGGATTCGAATCCGAAACCAAGAACCTTAGTCACTCGGTCATCAGGCCCCGGTCTAATATGACTGTTGGGCGTAGGGCTGACAACCCTATCCCATAATATGGAGCAACCCTTTCCCATAGACCCTACTCAAAATTTGGCAGTAGGCAAGCGACCTTGGGCCCACCAAGGGGCTGTTACGCCAATGAAGAAGCAATGATATATTCTCATAAATTACAGCTTTTTGTAAAAGGAAACAAAAAAAATAAAACGGTAAAAAAAAAAAAAAAAAAAAAAAGACTAAAATGTTCATTTTTTTTAATAGTTCATCAATATTCAAAAAAAAAAATAAAAAAAATTACGTAATGATAGCGTTTCTGCTATGACAACAACATGCTTTGAATTATTAAAATAAACATTAAAATATTTATTTCCTCTTAAAAGCAAAGAAAATGCTTTGTTTTTTTACTGGCTGTAAATGTTTTATTGGAAGTTAAGAAATGTTTTTTAAAGGACAACTAAAAATTTACAAAAAAATATCCAAGTAACTAATGCATAAACAATAAAAAGACCAATAGTAAATGATAGTAATTAAAATACTCAAACTATAAGCTAGAAATCGAAACAAGTACATCAAATAATACAAAAATTAAAGTAAAAATTTCCCTTCTATGATTTTCTGATATTTCTCTTCAATATACATATATTTTTATTCTTTTATGTTGTTCAAGATAGTAATAGAAATACATTTTACACCTATGCTTTGAAAAATAAAGCATTATATTCCAGGAAAAAATTTTTTAAAAATTTTATCATCGAACTAGAAAAATTAAAAGGATGAAAAAACATTTTTTTTACCATTTTTTAAATTCGAATTTTTTTTATCGTACAATAATTACCCATATAAAAATTTCAATAATAAAAGAAATACAAAAAAGAGAAATGAAAATTTATAATTATACGATTGATACATTGATACCATAATATTTCAGTAATAAAAAATAATTATGGAAAAAATAAAGAAACCAGAAAAATATTTAGTAGTCATTTGTATTTATTCATAACTACTTTTAAAGTTACCTAAAATAATGAAATTATTACATATCAGCAATTGCAGAAAGCAGAAATATTATCAATATAATATAATTAAACGTGGCTGGTGAAAATTTCAACATCCTTGATTTAGAAATGTGTCAACACTTTATGACGTCATAATTTTATTCTCCTCCTCCTCGAACAAAAATCATGACGTCACGATACGAACAAAAAAAACGAATCATGCTTTTTAATGTCTACAAGTAACAGTCATGATTTTCCAACTATGAAGCAATAAACATTTATTGCCTTTAGTGTTGCAATAAAATTTATATTTTACAAAATCGTATTATATTAACTGGGGTTAAATTATTTTTATCAATGCCGAGTTATGTTAGTAATTAATTTTCTTTTTAAAAGCAAGTCATATAACAGAAGAAACAAATTTGATTATACATATTATCAGTATTGAAAGATTCGATTTAATTTGAACGATTCAAAAATAAACCGTTTTTAAAAAGCACAATTCGAATCATGAATCCCCCAGGAAATAAAAATTCGTTCATATTATAAATAAATAAATAAAAAATATTCAAATAGAATTTAAAAACCTAAAATCCGTTTTTAAATTTCATTTTATCAGGCATAAACATATTTTATTAATAGAATTTGAATATATAATGTTAAGTAATTGATAAAATACTTTTCTTTATATTTTACAAAATCGTATTACATTAACTGTGATTACATCATTTTTATCTATGCAGAATTGTGTGTTAGTTCTTTAATAACTACTTTTCCTTTTAAAAACAAATCATAGAACAGCAGAAACAAATTCGATTTTATTTGAGCGATTCAAAATAAATCGTTCTTACAAGTAGCACCATTTAAATCGTAACTCTTGAGGAAATAGAATTCGTTCGCATTAAAAAAAATATATACTCAAATAAAATTTAAAAATTGTAAAATCCGTTTTCAAATTTCATTTTATCATGTGCAAACATATTTTTATCAATAGAAATTGAATATATAATGGATAAAATGCTTTTCTTTAAACATTATTTATTTTTAGATGATGTTTTGTAGATCAAATCATAATGATTTCTCAATGTTATTATTTTTCAAATTTTTTTTTAAGTAAATGTCATGTCAGTCATTTGACAGTAAAAATAAGTTTAGAAATCAAAATCAATACTGATAGTACCTTATAAAACGTTATGGTACAAATTTTCATAATAAAAATGCATTAAATACAACTTAAAATTTCAAAAAAATCAAAACTCATTTGATTGATATACAGTAAATCAATCAATGAGAAAAAAAAAAAAAAATTAGAATTATATATTCTCTCCACTTGGTTATCGATAGTCTACCGATATAATTTATTGATTTTTATTTTATTATTGTAGAAAATAGTGATTTTTATTTATATTGCATTAGTAGAAAACAGATATTTAACAATTATTTTAGCTGATTTTTCATTGATATTTAAACACTAAAAGATGAAAACAATTTTAACGTGATTTACAAATGAATTATTATGAATTATTATTAAATTACTGAACGGAAGCACATATTACCTTTGCTATTTATTATAAAGGCAATAAAGTGGTAGATTTATTCAATCCAGAACTAATGAAAAGGGTCTTCTTGGAGAATAAAGTCTGAAATTTTTTATGAATCATCAAAAAATGAAATTTCCTAATGTTCGATGCTGTACTTCTGTGCCGAAAATACATATAACAAAAGGAAATTTTCAATTCCTTTGTGATAAAATATTAAATAATTGAAGTAGGGTCGATAGGTAACAAAAGATATGAACATGGAAAAAAGACAAACATAAAACTGAAGGCTTAATGCAATTTTTTTTTAAATTTCTACTTAATTAAAAATTAAATATTATTAATTTCTAATTAAAAATTGAAACTTGTTTTTAAAAAAATAAAAATGGTAAATAATTAATCTTTTATTCAATTTAATTCTAAAATGTTAAGAAAAGTGTTGCCAACCGATTTTTAAAAGTTTTCATTTAAAACGAATGTTTATTCAACATCATTTACTGTAAAAATCCATTTTTTCAATTTAGTTAGTGATGGAAATTAAACCCTCTTATTGGTTAGTACATAAATTAAAAAAAATCGAACAAACGAAAATATTAGGCTGGGCCATATTAAATTATTTTTAATAATACAAAGAAAAAGAATTTTATATTAAAAAGAAATTAAAAAAATAAGCCAATAAGATTTATTTAAATTAAATTAGTTTAAATTAAAAAATAAATGAATAAACAATAAGAAATATTTAAATATATAATTAGAGTTCGTGAAGGAAATTACAAAAATTATATAAGATATTTCTATATAAAGAAATTAGCTCTGAAATAAATTTTAAAAAACAATAAGAAAAAATGACAGTGGTCAGGGCATCGTTGACCCACACTCCCCAAAACAATACTCATATATTTTACGGGTTAAAAAAAAAAAAAAAAAAAAAAAGAGGACATTTCTAATGATGTGGTGTGAAATATTTCTCATGTTAAAAAATTTTATGCACCTTTATAGAAATGTATGCAAAATCTTCAAACTAGTTTTATCACAATGTATATTTTTAAAAGTTCGTGAACCCTTTTCTCATTTACTCTTAAATCACCATGCATTAAAATTTAAATATTTAAGCATAACATTAATTTACATATTCAACGAAGTTTGTTAATTTAATTGATGGGGATTAAATATTGTTATAGGAGGAAAAAAAGTCCTTCAGTTAAACATTTTTAAAAATGAATTTTAATTAAAATTAGATATTAAATGTTAAAAACATAAAATATATCGTTTTGAAGCTCATAAAAATTTGATATTTCTAATCACTATATTTTAAGAAAAAGAACATATAAAGATAGAAGCATCATTTTACAATTGTTGAAAATTTAAAAAATTTGAAGCAAACCAACATAATTAAATTTAATTTTTATGTGATTGTCATTTAAAATCACATAACAAAAGATTCAAATGAATATATAACAAGTCAAACTGATGAGTATCACAAATAACAATTTCCCAAATATATTTAATAAATGCTTTTTATTAACTTACATATTCAAACGAATGCGATTATTCGTAAAAAAAAAAAATAAATAAATAAAATAAATTTTAACACATTACGTAAAACAAAACTTTCACTCAACATTCCTATACAAGAATGTTGAAATTAATTTATTTAATTCATTAACATTTAGATATTAGAAAGGATCAATATTTAACTTTAAACGAAATTTTGAATTTGAACGGAAATACATATTTTTTTAAATAGCTCAAAATGCCAAACGATAATGATAATGGTGTTCAAATTTTTTTTATTTTTAAAAAGTCTAATATCAGCAAACGACTTTTAAAAAAATTTCTATTTTTAAGAAGAGTTTTTGTGAGTAATTATAATTCCAATTTGACATTCAATGAGAATCACTCATAAATTGATTGTTTCAAGAAATTTCTAGACACGGTCTGTTTATTCAATGAAAAGTCTTAACGATAAAAGAAAATAAATAAAAATAAAGTGATCTGCTCGCCCTTCAAACGATAATTGTCACATTCTTGGTTCAAACCAGCAGGATATAGCGTTTCAACAGAATGCGTTGCAACAACGAACGCCTCATTAAACTTGGCGAAGGTAAAAAAAAAAAAATTGTCCTCATTTTAAAGCATTTCTTTTAGACTAGAGGAAAGCCTTAATTAACCTTATTTTTAAAATGAAAATTATTTGAATCTCAGTTAAAACAATCAGAGCTTTATACACAATAAAATTAACATGCAGCAGTTTATAAACGCAATTCCATTATAAAGATTAAATTTACCTATAATTAAATTGTGAATTAATATAATGATAGTGATAAATTTCAAAGGTATTAAAAAACTAATACGCTTATAATATCCCTGAGACTAAATTAAAATACATAAGTTATATAATACCCCTTAAGTTTTTGTTTAATGTATCCTGCTACTATAAATGCTTCCATTCAATTCCGTATGTTATTTTTACTCGCATACAGCGTATGTACAAATTTAGTACTGGTTTGTTTAACTTTCAATATCGAGCATTTTGAAATAAGATAATCCACAATTGTAACCGTGCTTCCTTATAGGCATTGGCAGGACTGCCCCCTGTGACGTTGAAGAGAAATGGTCAGTTAGCTACAGATCCGAAGAGGAAGTATATTTCGCGCATCCTGCGCATAACTGGTATCGTATCGAAGTAGATTCTTTCCACGAATCTGTAATTATTTGCCTTTAAATGTGTTAAATATTGCATGTCTTTAATTGTATGTGTGTGGTGTTTTTGCGTGCCTCAATAAAGGTGTGAGTTCACCAATCTATGCCTAAAGTATTTTATCCAACCACTCCCAGTTATAACCGGGTTGCCCAACTACACGAATGGCAAATATGTAGCATATTCTATTTTGACTTTAGAGAAAAACGGAGCCTGCTATAGTACCTCCATATTTTGCAGGAAACACTTCCAAGTGTGGCATTTGGAGTTCATATACACTCTGCACCACCCCTTCCTGTTCAATGGAAGGACTTACCAATCTATCGATTTATAGTGTCCATTAAAGAATATTTCAAGTATCTTTCATCGGAAAAAAAAAAAAAAAACTTTCATACAAACGATACAAAAAAATTTATATATATTGATTTAGAGCTACTTGTAGATTTGTTAGTTTACTATATTTACTAATAATAAATTGTCATTAAGTAATATGTAATACCAATGATATGTAACACCGCCTTAAATATCAATGTGCAATTAGTTTTTAGTATATTAACATTTCCATTTCCATAATATTCTAAAGTAAAAAAAAAAATTATTAAAGACTATAATGATTTCTTTAAACGCAACTCATATTTGAATATAAAGGAAAAGTAAAGAAAATTATCTAATATTAGATAAAGATCCAGGCACTATAACCGTTAAATTATGATATTAATATTCTATTTTGATCAACAGACAAATTAGAATTCTCACAAGAACACATATAAAAAAGTAATTATCACCACGCACGTAAAAGACGAAGTTTTAATTAATTAATAATAAGAATAAATAAAAGAAGCGTTTTCCTCCATAAGATACAACGTGATTCATAGTTCTATTCCTCCACCTATAGCATGCAAATTAATTCACTTGTTACGTGAAAAAAGATGCCTGGAAAGTGTTTTGTGACAGGTGGGGAGCTTTGAAGGTTATGGAAAGGTCACAGTGCGAACCTCTTTCGAAATCTTCGGAAAACGATAAATGAAACTGCTCAGCAAATATGAGGATTTTATTATTATAAAGTTTTTTTTTTTTTTAATAATCACTCAGAATTGTACTTGCTTTACTTTTTACTGATTATTTGAACAATTTATTTATTTTCCGCTCTTCCAATAAAAATGATGTAAGTTAGTTTATGGTATTATTACAAATGGAACATTTATCCTTAGAATAATTCAGTGTTTATGCTTTTAAATTACAGAAACTCTACTAAGATTTATGAGGGAAAATTAAGAAAGTAATGAATAAAAATAAAAATAATGAAATAAGACAAACGAAAACAAAATTTTTAGAAAACATGAAATATGCAAAAATTTCAATTTATCACGTGAGAAAATGATTTATCAGAAAATTTCAAAGGAAACTTGAATTACATAACACCAACCTGACACAACTAAAATAATAAAGATTAAATAAACAACAATAGAGTAATTATATTTAATTTATAACTATTTATTAATATTAATCCATCAAAAGTAATAATTAGATTTCATATTAATATTGAAATCACTAAACAAATCTAAAAATCAAATTTTTCTGAAATAAAAAAATTTTTCTGATCTAATGTTTTAATTCAAGAATTCGATTTTTATGTTATCGTTGCATATTGATGTGCCACCATACTCATAAACTTCATTAAAATGTGAAAAAATACTTTTTCCGTGTTTCATGTATTTTTTCAAAACTTTTCATAAATAAACAACCAAATATATCAGAAACAAATAAAAATTTCACTCTTTATTACAATAACCTTAATAGACTTTTAAAAATAAGCCTATAAGAATAACCACATAAAAATAAAAATAATATATTAGCAATAGATAAGGTAATAAATAATAGCATGCATTAAAAAAAATTTTTTAAAGCATGCAAAAAGTTACATTGTTTAATTTTTAATAAGCAGATATTATAATAGATTTTAATCCCTGAATAATAGATCTGAATAGATTTGAATCACAAATAATGAAATATTTAAATTTTATAATTTGACAAATTACTCACAAAAAAGGCATCCTAGATTTTTTTTTATTACCCATAAAATATATGGGTATTATTTATGAGAGAGTAGGCCAGTGATGTTCTGGACTGCTTTCAACATT
Source organism: Caerostris extrusa (assembly GCA_021605095.1). NCBI lineage: Eukaryota > Metazoa > Arthropoda > Arachnida > Araneae > Araneidae > Caerostris > Caerostris extrusa. The sequence goes on from BPLR01013868.1 coordinate 19,833, forward strand.
TCTTATTGGTTCCTTTTATTTTTAATTTCTTTCTCGAGCTTTTCTTATTAGTTTATTTAAATTTCTCTCACGTGCTTTTTTTTATTAAATTTCTTTCGCGTGCTTTTTTTTATAAAATCGTTTGGAATTCTATAGTTTTATTTTTCATTTAATCTGTTTTCTTTTTTTTCAGGATGAATACAATTTATTGTCTGAATATGATTTATGGATACTTTTTTCTTTCTTTGTTTGTTTGTTTAAGATTGTTGTCATGTGTTAAATTCTAAATTGTATGGGTAATCTGTATATCGGCCCAACCGATTAAATATTTTTCTTACTTATTTTATTTACCTTTATAATAATTTTTTTCTACCAATAAGATTCATAAATCAAAACAAAAGTAGATTTACCTATTTTTTATTTTCAACATTACAAACTCTTAATCTCAATGTAATGAATGCAAGCAAAGCAAAGAATTTTAAACGATTAAGTTAATGGAATATTATGAATAATTTAGGTAAAGTAACAAATACGATACAGACAAATAAATAAACAACCCCCCAAAAAAAAACCCATTTTAAAGCAAATGTACTCATAAGTATAAGAAAGGTAAGTTTATGAACAAACAGAGATGTTAATTAATTTGAAAATATGATAATAAAAAATTACAAATTTTTTATTACCTAACCATAATAGACTTTTTTTTAAATAATTTCCCTTTGAGTGTGTATGTATTGAAATTTATGCATTGAAAAAATTTTGTTTAAGAGATTTAAGGATAAATAAAATGGGGGGAAAAAAAAAAAAAAAAAAAAAAAAACACCGAGCAAAACATGTATGTCAATGATATTCTATTTATTTTTCATAAAACTAGACATTATATATTAAGGGTTTGCTATATATAATGTATTTATACATAGTAGTATTTAATATATTTGTATTTATATATAGTATATAATAATATTTGGTTTTGGTATACATAGTTTTTATGCATTTCATTGTTTGGACATTGATGTTCATACTTTCACTAATAATTTTTTTTTAATAGAAAATATAAGTATCTAAATAATATGATTTTATAATATTCGATAATTTAAATGACCTAGCTATCAATCATAATGTCTGAAGTTGAACGAAACATAAATATTTCAAAATATACTATATCTCATAACTAGCTATCAAATTTTTGCGTAGAATTCCTTTTTAATCCGACATTTGAGTTATATTTTAATGTATAATACGAAAATAATCAGTATTATTAAATATTATATTTCCTATAAAATTAATTCTATATAATACTACACAAATTAATATTATATTTTATAAAATAATAATATATTTTATAAATACCGTATTTCTATAAAATTTATCATCTTTAAATGTCCGTTAATAAATGTTTCGTTCCTTATTTTATTTAATCGGCAAATTAAATCCGATTACCAGCTTCTATCAAAATTTCGAAAAATAAATATTTTATTACATTAAATTATTTGATTTACAACGACATAAAGCAAAAACTTGATGCTTCCAAAAGAAATAAAAAAAAATCCACTTAAATTATGCAACGAAATGTAATTTTAAAAAATCGTGTTACAATAAATATATTTAAAACGAGTTATTGTCAGTTTTCACAAACTTAAAAAAGAATTTTCTAATGTAAAATATTTAAGATATATACTATTTATTTATAATTAATCCTAAATATACAATTATAAGTAAATAAAATACATAAGATTTTCTTCAGTCTTGTAAACTAAAAAAAACAAAACAATTATTGCTAAATGGATGATAAACTTTTAGAGAAAACAATAACTAATATATAACAATAGATTACAAACTTGAATAGAAATAAGTAGAACAATAAAAATAGATTGCAAACTTGTTTAGACATGTTTATTTGATTAAGAGATTTCTAATCACTATATTCAAAAGTTACTGAAATTCTAAGCAAATATATTTCACACTTAAATGATAAAAACACAAAAGATAAAAAAAAAAAAAAAAAACATGAAAAATCAAACAAACAATCTCTTAGCTATGTATTTAAATTTAATCATAAAAAAAACTTTTTGCACTTTCTTGAAAATTATTATTCTTATTATTTGAAGCACTTCTCATTTAAAGAAGGGAATTTCAAAAGTTATCTTTAAGTCTAAAATAAAGAACCCCTTATTTTCTCGAAGGCAGTTATTCAAACAATTACACACATTTGAATTCATTCAAACGTATACAAACGTTATATTTCATTACCAAGAATATGAACATTTTCTGAATTTCTTAATATTAAAATAATGATAATAATAATAAAAACTAGAAAAAAAATTTCTTAAATTTACTTTTTTTCTTTAGTTCTATAAAAAAAAAAATTATCGAATTTTTAAAGTTGGAATGTAAATTATATAACAGATTTCCCTTAATATATTTTTTTTTGAATTTAAACTAGCTGCAGACGAACTCTTAAATTTTCTTCCTTTTACTTTAATCGATCCAGACCATCCTAATTAGCAAATTATGTTCCATTTAAGTTTTAATTTATTAACAACGGAGTCTCTTTGTAAATCCTGACATTAAACTTCTCTTAGCACACGTCTTCAAACTTGATCAATTTAGGAAGAGTTTATGAGCATTAATTAAAAATAATTGATGAAACCCATTCTGATTCACGGAGCTTTATTAATTATAATAACATAAACAACTTTTTTTAATAAATTCTAATAATTTATTTCAGCTTTCAAATAATTTTATTACAAAGTAATATAAATAACCATTCGTGGAATACTTGGAGAAAGTTCCACAATACCTTCCATAATAAAGTAACTTTGGATTTTTTTTTCCACCTTACTTCAACTTTAAGAGAAAAAAAAAATAATATAATTAAATCTAAGCAAATCAAATAATATTATAATTAACTTATACTTATGTTAAGCCATTAAACAGCTTTATATCTTGTACAATATATAAGACTTTAATACCTTTGTTATTTTCTCGCATTATACTATTTCCGACTATTTATTGTTTATTTACTTTCCTGTCATAATGAGTTGCCATTTTACACTTAATAATTAAGAATGGAATATTCATAAAACGAGAGATTTGTTCGTCTGTCTGTATTTCTTGACACTTAAAAAATAGTAAAACTTGAAATTATTTTTTTATCTGATGCGTAACAGAACATTAGAAATTTTTTTAAAAATACATTCTAAAAAAATCTTCTGCTTTTATTAGTTCGAAATGAAATTCACAGTAAAATAAAATTAAACATTCCGAAAGAACATTGCAGCTAAACAAATGAAAGCAAACGATTTGTTAACTAATCGCTTATTTGTTCAGAATAAATTTTATTTGTTTTTATAAATATTTTTCAAGTTAAAGTGGTAAGTGATTGTCTTTTAAAATCTTGTCTATTCCTTTAAAATACAAATATATATATATATATATATATAGATAGATAATTTATTCTTTAATTAAATAAAATTGTAGTTTTTAACGTGTTTATAAAAAAGTCGTGTGTTAATAACGTGTTTATATTATTACTGCAAGGCATTTAAAAACTACAGCACTCAAATTCACTCGGTTAGTCAAAAATTAAAATTCTTTTTAGCAATTTTTAATTAAATAAAAACTTATTTTTTATTGCTATCAAATGACACTAATAATTGTTTATTAAAGAATAACGAATGAAAGATAACAACCCTGTTTTTTTTTTGTTTTTTTTTTCCGCTTTTGTTGTTCATTGTTTTTAATTTTGATTGTTATTAGATGTTTTAGACTGGCGATTAAAATATGTTTTTAATATCATTGTTATATTAGAATACCGAATTCCATAGAAGAGTTTGACTGGCAGTTTGTTATTAATGTTTATCAAATTTTTTTTTTTCGAAATAAAAAAGTTAATATTTTTTTTTTTTCTGAAGCAGAGCAACGCAGGGTTATTTAAAATAAAAATGTTTTATGGGAAACAAAGGTCATATCTGCGAATATAACAATAAAATAGAATAATAACTGTGAATGATTAGTGGAGCATGTTTTGATTTTATATTATTTCTGGCATTTGGAACACTTCTAACACAAATTTAAGGAAATTAATCAAAAGCAGCGAGCTATATTTCAAACTGAATCATCACGATTTTGGGTTCAGATAGCCTTGTTTTCGGTATAAGAAACCTGAATACCTTCAGAATGTACAAAGATATTCCTTGAAGTAATGGGGGAAAAAAAAAGGTGTTTTTATAAGAACACAATTGCGATTACTCAAACATAGCCTTTTCGTTATTGAGTTTCTTGGCAATGATGTATTGTTCCTTACTTTACCTTATTTCGTTAGTAGTACGCATTACAAATGTTGACACATGATGGTCTCTTTTATTTTGGACATGGTAAAACAATCTAAAAAAAACGATCTATTTATGGGAAATTTGAACGGAGACATACTTCATAATATATATATAGATATCGATTTTCAATACAATTTATAGCATGTTCTAAAATTAATAACTTTTTTTCAAAACTAAAACAAAAACAACAATCGAAAACGAAATAAAACAATATGAATAAATTAATTAAATTTGTTAAAATTTAGATACAAAGATTTTTGAAATAAATCGAATTTCATAAAATGGCAATTGATGGCAAAATAGCTACTCAAATAAATAAATATTTTTTTTTTTTAATAAATAAAATTTGGAAATTTACATTATTTATTAAGTATTCAAGGTAATAATCAGATATAGAAAAATATTTATTTCTCTTTTGAAACAAGTATTGTAAATGCTATCACATTATTGATTAATATAATGAAATTTTGAGCAATGCCTATCTCTAAAAATCTATTAAATGACATTATATTAAGAAAGAATTTAAAACTGTACAAACATTTTTGTAATTGTAAAACTAATTTAAAATTAGATAAAAGTTCCATAAAAATGAAAAATAATAAATAGTAAATAATGGATAATATACGAAGCACTGGTAATATATTTAACAGAGCTTAACGGATTTTATATTAATTTAAGGAGTTTTATATAAACATCATAATATTGCATTCATTGATAATGGTCATAGGCAAAGGCTTAAGTATAGGCATAGGCATAGGTCTTCGGTATAAGAAACCTGAATACCCCTTGTGAATGTACAAAGATATTCCTTGAAATAATTGGGAAAAAATTCTTTTTTGATAAGAACACAATTGCGATTACTCAAACATAGCCTTATTGAGTTTCTTGGCAATGATGTATTGTTCCTTTACTTTCTTTCGTGAGTAGCACGCATTACAAATGTTGACCCATGATGGTCTCTTTATTTTGGACATAGTAAAACAATCTCAAAGAAACGATCTATTTATGGGAAAACTAAACGGAGACATATTTCATAATATATATCAATTTTCAATACAATTTATAGCATGTTCTGAAATTAATAACTTTTTTAAAACAGCAAACGAAAAAAAAAAAAAAAAAAAAAAAAAAAACAGCAAAAACAGCAAACGAAAGCGAAATAAAACAATTTGTATAAAACAATTCATTTTATTAAAATTTGGATAAAACGATTTTTGAAATAAATCGAACTGTACAAAATGGCAACTCAAATAAATATTTTAATTGATTAAAATTTGGGATTTTACATTATTTATTAAGTATTCAAGGTAATAATCAGAAATATTCATTTCCCCTTTTAAACAAGTAATTTAACAGTAATCACATTTTTGATACATATAACGAAGTTTTGCGCAATGTCATTTGCTAAAAAATCTTTTAAAAGGCATTATATTAAGCTGGAATAAATTATATTAATTAGGAATAAATTAAATTAAGGACATTATATTAAGCAGAAATATATTATATTAAGCAGGGATAAATTAAATGAAGGATATTATATTCAACAGAAATATATTATATTAAGGACAGTATATTAAGCGGAAATAAATTGTATTAAGGGCATTATATTAAGCAATAAACTGCATAAAATATTTTCTGAACAGCAATAAAGTAAAACTAATTTAAAACGAAAAAAAAAGATACTAAAAAAAAAAAAAACATACTAAAAATTGTTTACATAAAAACGAAAAAAAAATAAATAGTAAACGGATAATAGACAAAGCGCTAGCAATATTTTTAATAGAACTTAAATATTTTATATTAATTTAAAAGTATGTTATATATCATATATATTGCATTCCTCGATTGCAATCAATTAGCCATAGACAAAAAAAAAAAAAAAAAAAACAACAATCATTATTAATAATACATTTTTTTTCCATGGAAAAATAACTGAATTCAAATTCAATTTATTTTTTACTTCCTGAAAATATTTGCCATTTCCTGATTATTTATCAATTGAGCCCATATATATTTGTTTGTCAAATTGTAACTGAGAATGTGGAAAAATAAATAAAATCGAACAATCGCAAATAATTTACCCCATTTCATCTTCGAGACACCATGTTGTTTACAATCGTTAAAGTTTTTTCCCTGAATTTGATATTTTATGAAGCGAAACGAACATCAGATAAATAAATAAGAGAAAGAAAGATTTAATTATATTTTATAGATAAACATTCGTTCATACGCAAACGTTTTTTTTATTTTCGAGATGTAGAACAAGACATTAAATAAATTTCAATGAAATGAATTTAAATGAAAGTACAATGAAATTAAAATTGTAAAAAAAACACATTAAAATTGTAAAAGCATTCGAAAATAATTTATGTAATTAAAATAAATGTTTTATTTATAAGAAAGATCAACTGCATTTACGAAATATGAAAAAAAAAAAAAAAGTAATAATAATAAAAATACATTTTTTTTTTTTTAATTTTTTTTTTTGCAAAATCGTTTAACGAAACAAAAGGATGCCAATATTTTATTTACTACATTCAATTTTTAAAAGATGTATTATTAAGAAGAATTTAATTAACAATTTAGAAATGCTTCTAATATAATGTTTACGATCAAAACAAAAGAACAATATAATTTTTTTTTTTGTTATAAATCTTCCAAATTAAAACCGAAAATAATTGCAAATGATATTGGTGGAACTCAATTTTGCTAATAAGCACTTGTATATACATTATAATATCCTGACCTTTCATTTTCTTTGATAAATCCTTATTCTGAATATAATAATAATTATAATTTATTTATTTATTTTTGCTGATTTTCTGGACGACTAGTTTCATCCTTGTTTTTGTAGATACGAATGATTTCTTCTTCTTTTTTTTTTTTTATCTGTCATAGCAGTTTTTTTCGTTAATACTTTGATGTTTGTGTATTAATAAATTATAGGTTTGAGCTGCAGCTCATGCCCATTTGGATCATACATAAATTAATTTTAATTTTTTCTATCCAAGAAATATATCAAAATTATATATAGTGCGAATGCTAATTCTTAGGTTTGCTATAAAAATGATTATGTTAGTGAAAAGCATTTTGTCTTTTATTACAAATAAAATTGCAATGTTTTTCGATAGCCGGCTTTTTCGAGTCCTTTATCAGTTTTTTAGTTTCCTTGACCCCTTTGAATGTTTCTCATTGGTTTATTATTAACAAAACAAAAAAAAGGAAAAGAAATATATATATTTTTTCATTTCGTTCACGAACTATTCTTATTTGTCTATTTAAATTTCTCTCACGTGCTTTTTATTAAATTTCTTTCGCGTGCTTCATTTTAAAATCGTTTGGAATTCTATAGTTTTTTTTAAATATTTTATACGATCTGTTCCCCCTTCCTCAAATTTGAACGATAACTGATGAACATAATGTATTGCCTGAATATGATTTATGGATACTTTTTCTTTTTCTTTGTTTAAGATTGCTGTTATGTGCTTTGTTCTTACACAAAATTCTAAATTTTATGGATAATATGAATATTAAAAATTAAAATTAATTTTAATTTTTAAATTCTTAAAATTTTAAATAATTAAAAAAATTATTTAATCGGAAAATTAATTTAATTCACTGGTTTTATTTGAAATTTTTTTTTTTCTGAGTGTTTTTCCTTTCTCTGTAGTTTTAGTTCCGTTCTGTATATATATCTATATCTATCTATATATATATAATCTCTCTAGGCATTATTAATCTTGGGTTTTTGGCGAATATTTTTTTAAAATTGATGTACTTTGTAAACCAATTTTTAATTTAATAAATAACTTAAATTTAGTAATATTAATGCGCGTTTGTGTAACATTTAAAAATGTTTAAAAACCAAATCTTGCATTTTAGGAGAGAATGTTAAAAGACACATACAGCAATACAAAAAAATAAACAATTAAGTAAAATAAAAAAAAACAACCTCTAGGAAGAGGAAACTAAATTAATAGGAGCTATTTTACAAATTTCTGTACGTACATCAGCCAAAAAGGAACTACTCTGAAAAGTCACCTTTATTAAATCCCAAGGCTATAACGCAGAGAGGTCAAATATTGGAAGGAAGAAGAAAAAAAAGCATCTTGTTGAAGAAGAATTGATGCGTGACCACATTATCATCGTTTTGAATACAAGAACGAGTGTTGAGGAGAGAGGAAAAAAAAAAAAAAACAGGAGCAGGAGTCAAGGACTGAAATTAACACGTCGATTCGTCTTGTTAAGTGGACGGCGCGAGTGTATGTGGCACTGCCACAAATAAAGACTGTTCGTAATTCTTTTAAAAAAAAGTATTTTACTCTTAAAACCGTTATATTAATAATTATTAGAGTGTTTTTGCATAAAGTTTTTTATCGTCCGATATTTTTTTCTTCTCATATGAGAAGAAAAATATCGGACCATAAAGTATATTTATATTTCTTCTCTTCTTTCCTATTAGCGATGCTCATAGGAAAAATTGTACTTATTGCGCATGCGTATCCGTAATACTGCCTTACTGAGCTATTCCTATGAGCATGCGCGTTAGGAAGAAATATGTCGGATGATAAAAAACGTTATGCAAAAACTCTCTATTATTTTTGGACGTTTCGAAGTCATACGTAAAGGGATATTTATTATTCCAGTAATTTTTTCAATAAACTCTGTCGTCTGTTCAGGGACTGTATCGTTTTTTTTTTTTTTTTTTTTTTTTATAACAAAGAATATTTAAATGACAGAAACATTATATTTATTTGTGCATAATTGCATAACATTTTCTTTCATGAAAATTAGAGGTATTTTATTCGAAGTAGATTTTATTTTAATTGCATTAAGTTCAGAAAATATTACACAGCTAAGGCTTTTTTTTAAATTTCTGTAGAAATATTAATTTTTTCGCAGTCAGTAGATAATCCAGAATTTTTATTATTTTCCGACGTACGAATTCCGTTGTCTATTCTTGTACTTAATTCTTCGTGGTACGAATTCTCATATTGCCCCTCAAATTAAATTATTTTATTCTTCCTATTACATCCAGAATAACAATAAACAGTTAATAAATAATAAACAATTTTTGTAGCTCTTAATTACAAAATTTTTAATTGATTACGGAAATTTCATTACTTTATTTAATTCGAAATTCGATTGTTTTCTATAGCAAATTTGTAGGTTAATCTATTATTATAAGTAAACTAATTAAAAGACTTTTATTTTTATTTTTAAAATCGTATTAGAAAACGATTTACGTATCGCATAGAAAACGATTCGTAAAATTCTCTTCAGTCGCTTTGATAGTCAACGCAAGATGCTGACACACACTAGTTATTAATAAATATTTCCTAATTTAGGGAATATTCTTTCAAACTAATTTAAATTTATATGTTTAATTTATTCAGCGCTCTTTCTTATATTCTCTGTAATGACAAGAATAGCAGAATTTTTTTATTCAAATAAATAGCATAAATATAAACTTACAATATCAGCTATTTATTTGAGAAAAAATAGCCTGTAAATTAATAATAAAGTAAAAAGTAATGTAATAGCAAAAGTAATATAAAGTAATGCAAATGCAAATGTATGAAATAATTTTCAATAGTCAATGCAGCCTTTTTTCTGATTTAGTAAAAACTTCAAAGCAACTCATATAAAGAAAAGTATTTATTTATTGTATTTATGATTAACTTGAATTTTATGAATCCATTTAGTTACTTAATAAATAACAATTATTCACGCGCATTTAACATTTAATTCCTCGCTATTTTCTGGAATTATTTAATATTTAATCCTCAATTGTTGGGATAGTTTGATATTTAATCTATAATGATAAAAAAATTTTAATGCTTAAGTTTTATAAAGTCGTAGAGATTTTGGCTAAAAAAATCCAGAGCTTAAAAATTGTCAAAAGAGCTGGTAGTTTTTGTAAAAAATTAACGGAACAAATATTGATCACAGAGAATATTGTACAAAATGGAAGAAAAAAAGAACGCAAAAAGCAGATTTCAATTCAAAATAATGTCTTTTTAACATACACATTCATATAAATGATTAATGCTTCTCTAAACGAAAGTTTTCAGATTTCGCTGAAGATAGAAAAATCCGTACACGTAAAAGTGGGAGAGAAAATTTATTTTACTTCATATAAGCCGATAATTACTTTATGGCCACCCAATATTAAATTGGAAAAACAAGTTCGTAATATGGTTAGGAAAAATTGTGAAAATAAAAACAAACGCAATTTTTGACGTTCCACTTCTATTGACAGAAAACAAACTACTTTTCTACTACACACTACTCCATACTACCCACTACTCCACTACTTCCAATTTCTATTGAAAATATCGGACTCTATTTCTCTAGAAGTAATTTTTCTACAATTTTACAGAAAATGTAAAATAAAAGCCTTTTTTTTTAAGTAATCTCATAAACTTTTGATCACTAACTCCCTGGCACTACAGCCTATGGTGGGTCTGACTGCCTATTGGCAGATTTCGAGACAGTGGAAGGGTTTTCAGTCCTACACCAAACGCTCTACAGTGATTACAGCTACCTGCGGTTTAAAATGGATTCCGAACTATCACAACCAGACTCAGGCACGAAAACTGTGGCATCAAGCGCCAGTCACATGGCCATTTGGCCTTTTTGATCACTAATACACATATTTATATGCAAAATTCTATTTCTTTTCGTGAGTCCGGCTACCAGATAGGAGTTTTCTGGGTTTTCTCCCGTACAATAAGCAAATGAGTGTTAGTTGTTTCCTTAAAAGTCCTTTCGGAAGGAATTGCCCTCTTTCTTCAGCGACACGGAGCCAAAATCTAAAAAAAAAAGAAGCCAAATATCTACCTACGGGTGCTCCATCACAACTGAAGCTGTCTCCTTTCCCTCCGTCCATGAATAGACTACTCATGGATGTCCGTCCCGCACTGCAGGACATTGAGGATTACTACTACTACCACACCACACCACTGGGCCTGGAGCTAAGTTGCCCCTTTACAGTTTGGAAATGATGTGGGTGAGAAGATGTCTGAATGAGCTCCCAAGACGCTCTGCGATCATATGAAACCGGTACCTACGGTTTAAAATGGATTCCGTACCGCTACAAACATTTATGGCAACGCCGGGATTTGAACCCAAAACCTGTGGTACCGAAGGCTAGACACTCGGCCATCAGGCTCCATGACACTGAGGATTAGATACAACAACAACACAAATTGAAGATGAACATAGAGCAGTGTTGCGCAAACTTCAACTTGAAATCCCCACGTACTCACTATATAACTTGCCATGTATATGCACAAAAGAATTTCTAAAATTATATATGACACGCATTATATATATATAAATATAAATTAATTCCTTTATATCTTATAAAAAAAAAAACCACATAGAGAATTTTATGTGTAATACTATATTAATTTTCTAGAATTTTTGTAGTAATCTTGCAAAAGTCATCAGTCAAATAGTTTTCATTCATTGGTTATTTTTCTTTCTTTTATTTAAATTCATACCTAAATAGGTTTGTTTTTATATATATATATATATATGTATATGGAATATGTTTTAGGCATTAAATATCGTTAAAAATTAATGAGATATACGTTATTATGCTAGTATAATCTAATATGTTATTACCAAAAACCCTATATGACCTACTAGTGCAGGGGTATTCAATCTTTTTGTAGCTACCGCCCACTTTTGTATCTCAGTTAGTAGTGAAATTTTCTAACCATGCACAGTTAAATAAAACCACCCACATAGATTATACGAAACTTTTAAATAAATACATTTGAGACGAAAAATTGAGTACAAATTTTTAGGAAAAATTTAAAAAAAAAAGTTTTTTTTTTGAGAACACGTTAAGCTCTTAAATATATTTAAATATATCTACAAGACTGCAAATAACGTCTATGATTCCTCCAGAATTCAAAAACATTAATATATATATATATTTTTAATCTAGTAAAGATAAAAGTAAAAAACATCCAAAAAATACAAGGAAAATTGTCTGAAATTTGCAACTAATAGATTCAGATAAATAATTAAGTTAAAATAAAAATTACATGATAATCGATTTCAAAATTATTTTATTTAGTACTGTAATATTATTCGTGCAAAATATAACAAATATGAAAAAGAAAAAAAAAAAGTTTAATTTTCAGTTGAATTTAAAAATTATAAAACCAATTTTAATAAATAATTACAGATATCGAACATCAAATGCTGAATAGCATAATATGATAAACGCAAACAACACGCACAACCATTACTCTTAAAGTAATTAGCATTTAGTTCAATTTAGTATTACGATCCTAGTTAATCCATTACATAAACTTCACTCTTTGAGAATAATTTCCCTGGTGTAATTAATTAAACGTAACAGAGCATTACACAGAAAATAACAGGAATTGATAACCCTATAAAGTTCTTAATGGCGATCAACATTAATTTTATCTTAATATAAAAAACGAACATAAAAATAATTTCAAAAATATTGCTCATCATTAAAAACACATGATTATTATATAAACGATAAATTTGTAATTTTGCATGTGATATTAATATACACTCAAGAGCCAAAACATTATGACCACCCCTACATTTTGCAATGAACTCGCCTGGATGAAGTGTAAGGATCGCGGTCAGGTGGAAGTGGTATTTAACTACTGCTGGAGAGTCTGAAGAATCATTCTTTCACTTAATTCTGTGTGTGATGAGAAAGGCTGCAGATCTAAGCGACTTTGATAGAGGGCAGATTGTAATGGCTCGAAGGCTCGGAACAAGTATTTCGAAACTGCATGACTCGTGGGTTGTTCGCGATCTACAGTTGTTAGTACTTATGCAAAGTGGATGAATGACGGCGAAACCATCAGCAGACGACATGGTGTTGGACGTCCACACGCTATCAAAAAACAGGTCGTCAGAGACTGTCTCGCATGGTGAAGCAAAACCGGAGCCAGACAGTGGCTCAGCTGACAGCCCAATACAATGCAGGGCCAAGTAGAATAGTATTCTACACTGTTCAGCGGACACTGTTGGATATGGGGCTACGCAGCAAACGTCCCACTCATGTACCTTTGCTGACCAAGCGTCATCGCCAACTGCGCCTGCGCTGGGCCGGGAACATCGTGACTGGTCTATGGATCAGTGGGGAGAGAGTTGCTTAGTCAGATGAATCACGGTTTGCCATTCATCACGCCGATGCCGTGTCAGGATACGCCGTCTTCCAGGCGAACAGTTGCTCCCTCAATGTACAGTAGGTCATACACAGGCCGGTGGTGGCGGTATTATGTTTTGGGGATGTTCTCTTGGGCGTCTCTGGGACCCGTGGTTGTGGTAGAGCAGACCATGAACATCATTGCGGACCAGTTGCACCCTTACATAGCCTCTGTTTTTTCCAGCTGGAAATAGAATGTTCCAACATGACAACGCCCCTTGTCAAAAGGCTAAAATTGTGCTGGAGTGGTTCCAGGAACATAATGCTGAATTCCAGTTAATGTCCTGGCCGCCTAACTCAATCCGATAGAACACATTTGAGATGTCCTGGGACGGCAGCTCAGAGTTCAAAGACCACCAATTCGCAATATATCGGATTTGCGTGACCTTTGCTTAAACATCTGGTACAATCTGTCTCCGGCCATCTACCAGGACTTGTGGCATCCATGCCAAGGCGGGTTGAAGCTGTGTTGCGCCAAAAGGTGGGTCAACTCGTTATTGACAGGTGGCCATAATGTTTTGGCTCTTTTTGAGTGTATATTTACTTCAAAATATATAGAGAGAGAGAGAGAAGGAGACGTTATTTTTAAAAATGGATAAATTCAAAAATTATCACATAAAAGATACAAATAATTTCTATTTTTAAAAGATAATTTATAAAATGTTTTAAAAACTCTAAAGAATGTAAAAATATACATCGAATGAGTAATTCGATAAAATAAAAATGTATCATATTAGTACTCAATAACTTCAAGACAATAGGTGTTCAAATAAAGAAAGTTTTGTGTAAAAGAAATCGATTTTTTTTTTTTTTTTTTTTTGCTTTATTTAAACAATTTTTGAAATGTACATACATCTTTAGCTTTGAAATAAAATAAAAATATCTATTTCTGAGCAATTTCAATATCTGAGTTTTTCGTGAAGTTATGAGCCATTTTAACTCACAATGTAATGAGCTCGCTAAAAATATGATATAGCAGACGATAACCTTGATGCTTCCAAAACCAAAACCGAAACTTGTGCAGAGCAATTTGAAACTTTTAGAACAGTGATTACTGTATAAAAATCGAATAAAAATTCTGAATTGAAGGAATAAACTTAATTAATTATTGTTATTTATAATATCACTAAAGGACAATATAGCATTTAACTGTAACTGTATTTCGTAAACATTCTTTGATTTGCATTTTCCTTCGTGTAAACATGGTGCGATAATTATTTATTTGATTTGCATTTATTTAAAAAAAAATTTTTTTCAGAGCTTACATTTATTGTCGTAATTGATATAATTGCTTATCTATTATCTGTTTATCTTTGTGTTGATAACTAAAATTTAAAACCATAATAAATATGGATAAAATTAGCGGAAAATGTCACAAATTGGCATCTCGGTATTCCAAGGAAAAACAACAACTAGCGAAGTTGCTCGAGATAAAAAACGTTGGACGCAAAAAACAAATAAATAAAATAATAAAAAAAAAAAAATTATTCTCTAAAGTCACAGTTTCTTCTTCAAATACTATTTCTGTTTCATTATATGCTTCTGGGATTATTACAGAAAAAACCTTTTAAGTAAAAAGAAATTACTTTTTGGCTGAATTTTTGAAGCAGAAAATACTTCTCTTACTTATATAAAAAATTGTAGTTGAAAGTCCAAATTATGCACTTATGAGCAATATGTGGTGAAATTTATTAAAAGTTTTGTAGTTTATTTACTACTATTTCTCAGAATTCATTTGTATATTCTACTAAAATCTAGTTGAGTGTGACAATTGCGATTAAAATTTGTGGAACCTTTACAGACAGATCACCATCAAATTAAACAATTTTTATCAAAGAGCCATTTCACAAAATGCAATTCCTGAAAAACATGCAAGAATGAAAAACACACATATCTGAGCAAGTGTAACTGTGTCAGAGATATCAATCCATATTGCTGAATCTCGTGATAACAGAAGAAAATCTGGTAAAAACGTAGCAACACTATTGCATGAAAACAGGCAAAAATAATAAAAAATTTTGTAAATTAAGAAAAACAGAGAAAATTAACAATTCCAAAGGACAAATTATGGTTCAGAACAATTTTAAGTTGTTTTAGAACTTTAGATAATTGATTACTGTATAAAAATCGAATTAAAAAATTCTTCAAAAGTTCTTCACTTTATAAGCAAAAACTAAATGTTTATTTTTATATAACTCACTTTTACTAAAGAAACTACTACTCCCTTTTATAAAAAGAATTGCTTCTTTATTTGCTTTTTTTTTTTTTCTCAAAATGTCATTTTTTTATATTTGTTTCTATTTTAAAATATACCTCGCGTCAACGTATAAAGTCGAAATGTCACATTTTTTTTATATATATACATTAGAAAATTTATTGCAAGAACTAGCAAAGATAATGGTACACAAATTGAATTAAAAAAAAAAATCTTCGAATATCAGAAAATATTTTTTTAAAAATTAATATAAATAATTATTTAAATTAATTTTGAATTACTAAACGTGATTTATTTTTGTATAAAAGAAATTGACGATTTAATCAAAAGATTTAAGTGATTTGAACCGACAAGAATTTTAACCAGTTAAAAAAAAAAAAAAAAAAAAAAATACATACATAGAACAAAAAAAAAAAAATTTGCCTTCACTTGAAAATTAACTATAAAAACTTCATTTCTAAACTAGTTCATATTAACAAAATACACTACAAAACTTAAAATTTTGAGATTTCAACATTCACTGTCACTTTAAATAATAAAAAGAAATTAAAAATAAAACAAACCTCTATTTTTTTTTTTTTTTTTTTTTCCCCGTTAGCTTAAAATTTCTGCCAAAAATGAAATGGTAAAAAGTTATGTTGCGAATAATGATGCGGAAGAGAAAATTAAGAATAACGATAGAAAGAACGTTTTTTCTTTTCCTTTCTTATTTACATAAAATAAACGGAAAAGTAAAATCATAAGAGGAAATAAATCCGGTTGAATAAATATTTTACCAGCATTTTCAAAACGTAAATAGATAAATTTAAGTGACTTTCTTATTAAGTTAAATCTGTTCTAAATATAAATTACAAGAAAATATAAGCAAAAGAAATGAAACGAAATAAGATATCATAAGAGTGTACTCTAAACTGTTTTTTAATACTTAAATTATTAAAAGTAAGAACTTTAAATTTCACAAATTGTAAATTTATTAACACAGAATGCTTTTAATAAATAAAAAAAAACTGATTAAAAACTAAATTCACAATAAAAAACAGAAGAAAAAAAAAAAGGATAAAGAAATAGAACAAATTATGAACAAAAAAGGAATTTGTTGATTAAATTACGATTACGATTATTTATTATTATTACGATTATTGATTATTTGTTGATTTCATCATATTTGTTTAGATGCTGTGATCATAATTTAGTTTACTAAAATTATGATCATATTTATTATTATAATTGGATAAGTAATTATTTTGCTTTTTCTATATAAGAATTTCTTTGTCTATTTCAAATTTTATTTTCTAATAAAATAAACGCGCAAAAGTTACGATCGATAATTAAGAACGATACGATTACGATTCTAAGCGATGATCTAATAAAATAAACAAATCAAAGTTATATAGAATATTTTAAATTTTTAACCAATAAGATATACAAATTAGAGATAATAAAATATTTAGAAATTAGCGATATTATAATAGCATCAGTTAATTCTAAACAACATCTAAAATTGAAAAAAATAAACAAAACGTCCACAAATACTTAAAATGCACGACTAGAAAAGTTTAGAATTTGGTTTAAATATTTATACAGTATCCAATTATTACAAAGATACTTTAATTATAACATTGAATTTCGTTAAAACAATCTAATAATGCACTTAATAAATTAAGCGCAGACCATAGAGGTTACGCAATCTGCATATGGCAACAAGGTTACGCGCAACAAAAATCGTTTGCGAGCGTGGCAGAAAAATTGTTTGCTTTCGAGATAGAGTGTCATAATTCACCAGGCATTCAATGACGTAGCAATTTAATCTTTGAAATTCGCCTCACGTCAAATCTCCAGTGTCATTTGTCGAATCCATGCCCGTAGATGTATATAACCAGTTTCACCTTTAGGCTACGATGTTTGCCTTTTATTGATTGTAGGACGAGCTCGAGCCTAAACGAGATTTCGTGAGGGAACTGTCAAAAAGCAAATTGCAAGATAGAAACTAGTAATAAAATGTTTAATGTGTTGAAGCATAAAACTATTTTCGACTACAAAAAAAAAAAAAAAAAAAAAAAAAAAAAAGATAATGGGAATGATATCTTTAATTGTGTTCTGGTAAAATTGTGCAGTTTAGTTTTTTGTAAAAAAATTTTTTTATTATCCCTAAAAAAAAAAAAAAAAAAAAAAAAAAAAAAAAAAAAAAAAAACATTCTAATAAAATAAATTTTTATAATTAGTAATATAATTTTAGAATTTTTATAATTAATAATAATTTTTTATAATTTTTATAAATTATAATACATTTTTCATAATTCTTATAATTAATAATAAATTTTTATAATTAATAATAAGAGGTCCGTGTGGCCAGCTCTCTGGCGCTCAGTACCATAGGCTTTGGGTTCCATTCCCGACGGTGCCATGGATGTTTGTAGTGGTTCGAATCCACTTTAAACCGTAGGTCTAATAGGATCGTAGAGCATTGCGGCGGTCCCCATATTTTCAAGCTACATGTGCCTCTTGGGTGGTACTAAATAAATAACAGCAGCCCAGCCCTTGCTTATGGCATAGAGATGAACTGTCTCTGTATTGCCAGCTACATTAGAACAACAACATAATAATAATTTTTATAATTTATTAATTATAATTTATAATAATAAATTTTGGGGCATAATTTTAGAGTTTGAAATTTGTAGAGATATAGTTATTACTTAAAATAAATAGAATACTCTGATGTATGAGAATTAAAAAAAAACAAAATCTAATTTCGTCAAAATTTAATATCTAATAAGTAGTGTTATATTATAATTAGTAATATAACTTCGTTATAACCTGAATATAGATATAACAAGTAAAAACGAGGCTTATTAAAAAAAAAAAAAAAAAAAGGACTTTCTTCATAAATGATTCAATTTTATTTAAAAATAAATCATTTCAAAACAAAAATAAAAACTTGATATTTTAAAAATAAATTATTAACAAACAAATTAAATGTTAAAAACCTGATATATAAATTAGTTTTAATGAAGTTATTAAAAATTAGTTTTAATTAAAAAAACTAATAGATAAATTTTAATTATGCTTTCGAAATCTAAACTGTTAAATTTGAATTATTATCATCTAATAAATATAATTTCTAAAAAAAAAAAAATTTATTATAAAACACAAATATTTATTAATAAAACAAGAAATGTCTGTATTATTGTAAAATAAAACATGACCCAGAGAAAAAATATATAAAACACAAACAAACATAACAAATTTTGTAAAGACACTTAAAATTTTTATAAGCATACGATTTTGAAATCGACATATTAATTTGGTTTTGAAATAAAATGAGAACATATGAAGTTTTTTAAAATTTAATGTTTTATTTAAATCAAAATTACAAAAAAATGAAAAATCCCACTTTTTATCAAAATGTTTCACTAGCATAAAAAAAAAAAATTCATAAAATGCATTAATCTCTGTTGACAAACTAATTTAAAAACCCATTAATAAAAACTAGGTTCACTTTCAAATTTACGAACAGCAGTATTTGTATTTTCGTCGCTTTTTAAACGATTCCATTTTTGCTTTTCATTCTTTTTTTTTAAAATAACTTTGTGGCGAATAAACAAATTTAACTGATGCCACGCTTGCTTAAAAAAAAAAAAAAAAAAAAAAGAAAAAGAATTTAAAAGAACGACAGTACAAAAAAAAAAAAAAAAAAAAAAAAAAAAATGGCGCAAAGAAGTGAGTGTAAATAAATCCCACGTGACATCTAAAGTAATTAAAAGTTAATTAAATAAATTTGTATTTTCTAAGATTTCAACTTCGAAGCAGTAAATCGACACTTTTTTCTGACTCAGTTAATAGAAGGAAAAATATTTTCTTCATCATTTCTAGATGACTGACATATTCAACTCTTAAAAATCTTTTTTGAAACTGCAGTAAATTTTCTTCCGGTTCTTATTCGGGCAAAGTTGGCATTAAAATGTCTTCCAATTAATTTGGAATTGACATTGACTACGATTTTCTTTTGAGAAGAATAAAATAGGATTAACTACAGTAGTGGGTTTATAATTTTGAAGTAGCAATTTGATTTCTTTTACAAAAATCATTAAATAATTTAACAGAGAAAGAATAAAATAATAATAATAATAATAATAATAATAATAAAAAACCTGAGGGAAATTGAAGCTTTAGATATTTTACTTCAAGTTAATGAAACGAAAATGAAGAGGTTCTATTTTCATTCTGCAAAACGAAAAACAAATTCCATTTTGTAACCGAGTTTCCTCCTAATAAAGTTATTATAAATTAGTTTTATTAAAGTTATAAATTAGTTTCAATAAAGTTATAAATTAGTTTATAAATCAGTTTTAATTAAAAAACTAATAGATAAAATGGAAGTACAGCTTCGAAATGTAAACTTTAAAATTTGAGTTACAATTATTTAATACTGAATATATTTTTCAGTTAATAAAAAAAATGTCTGTATTATTGTAAAATAAAACATGTCCCCGAGAAAAAAAAAAAAAATATAAATATTTATAACACATTTTAGAATACTTTTCATGACTTTTGTAAGACACTGAAAATTTTTATTATCATATGATTTTGAAATCGTCACATTAATTTAGATTTGAAATAAAATGAAAATCTGAAATTCAACTTTTTTTTTTTTTATCAAAATATTGTTTGACGTAAAAAATTTAAATCTCATTCATATCTGTTGACAAACTAATTTAAAAACCCATTAATATAAAAAACAGGAGTCACTTTTAAATTTACGAACAGCAGTATTTGTATTTTCGTCGCTTTTTAAACGATTCTATTTTTTGCTTTTCGTTTCTTTTTTTTTAAATAACTTTGTGGCGAATAAACAAATCTGAACTGATGCCACGCTTGCTTTAAGAAAAAAAAGAAGAAAAAGAATTTAAAAGAACGATAGTAAGAAGAAAAAAATGACGCAAAGAAGTGAGTGCAAATAAATCCCACGTGACGTTTAAAATAATTAAAAGTTAATTAAATAAATTTGTATTTTCTAAGATTTCAACTTCGAAGCAGTAAATCGACATTTTTTCTGACTCAGTTAGTAGAAGGAAAAATATTTTCTTCATCATTTCTAGATGACTGACATAGTTTCAAAAAAAAAAATTTTTTTTTAACTACAAATTTTCTTCCGGTTCTTATTCATACACGTTGTCATTAAATTGTCTTCCTAATCAATTTGGAATCGCACGATTTTGGCTGTGGTTTTCTTTTATGAAGATTGAAATAGGATTAACTACAGTGATGGTTCATAATTCTGAAGCAGCAATTTGACTTCTTTACAAAATCAATAAATATTTTTAACAGAGAAGGAATACAAAATAAATAAATAAAAAATCAAGGAAATTCAAGGATATTGAAGCTTCAGAATATTTTACTTCAAGTTAATGAAACAAAAATGAAGAGGTTCTATTTTCATTCTGCAAAAAGGAAAACAAATTCCATTTTGTAACCCAGTTTTTCCTCCTAATAAAGTTATTATAAATTAATTTTAATAAAATTATTATAAATTTGTTTTAATAAAATTATTATAAATTTGTTTTAATAAAATTATTGTGAATTAATTTTAATAAAGTTGTAAATTAGTTTATAAATCAGTTTTAATTAAAAAAACTAATAGATAAAATGGAAGTCCAGCTTCGAAATGTAAACTTTTAAATTTGAGTTACAATTATCTAATACTGAATATATTTTTCAGTTAATAAAAAAAAAAAAATGTCTGTATTATTGTAAAATAAAAACATGCCCCGTGAAAAAAAAAAATATAAAACATAAATATTTATAACACATATTAGAATAATTTTCATCACTTTTGTAAGACACTGAAAATTTTTATCATCGTATGATTTTGAAATCGTCACATTAATTTAGATTTGACATAAAATGAGAAAATATAAATTCAACTTTTATCAAAATGTTTATAAAAAATGTAAGTTCATTCATCTCTGTTGAAAAACTAATTTAAAAACCCATTAATAAAAAAAAAAAAAAAAAAAAACAGGAGTCACTTTCAAATTTACGAACAGCAGTATTTGTATTTTCGTCGTTTTTTAAACGATTCCATTTTTCACTTTTAACTTTATACTTTTTTAAATAACTTTGTGGCGAATAAATAAATCTGATGTGATTCCGCGCTTGCTTTTTTAAAAAAAAAAAGAATTTAAAAGAACGACAGTAGAAAAAAAAAAAATGGCTCAAAAAAGTGAGTGTAAATAAATCCCACGTGACATCTAAAATAATTAAAAGTTAATTAAATAAATTTGTATTTTCTAAGATTTCAACTTCGTAGCAGTAATTCGGCACTTTTTCTGACTCAGTTAATAGAAGGAAAAAATACTTTTTTATCATCATTTCTAGATGACTGACATACATTTCAAAACTTAAAAATCTTTTTAAACTACAGTAAAATTTCTTCCGGTTCTTATTCGGGCACGTTGTCATCAAAGTGTCTTTCAATCAATTTGAAATCGCGCTATTTTTTGGCTGTGATTTTCTTTTGAGAAGAAAGAAAATAGGATTAACTGCAGTAGTGGTTCATAATTCTGAAACTGCAATTTGATTTCTTTACCAAATCATTAACTATTTTAATAGAAAAGGAATTTTTATTCCTTGAAAAAAAAAAAAAATCATGGAAATTGAAGCTTTAGAATATTTTACTTCAAGGTAATGGGAAAAAAAAAAAAAAAAAAAAAAAAAAATGAAGAGGTTCTATTTTCATTCTGCAAAAAAAGAAAAATAAATTCCATTTTATAAATGTGCTTCCTCCTAACACTAGCAAGAGGCACCACATTTTTTCTTCCTACACACTGGCGTTCAGGAAAAATTGTCAGTAGCCCTCGAGACTCTAGCCCGAGAGGAAGTACAGCGCAACTATGAGCTCCTGCTGAGAAACTTTTAGTTTATAGTTTCTCACACCGAGAAGAAATATATTAAACTTTAACCCTGAAAGTACATTTTTGCGCATCCTGCGCGTAGCTCAGTATAGAGTTTTCGGCTTTTCACGAATCTATAATTATGTGCCTTTAAATGTGTTACATATTATATGTTTATTTTTATATATTAAATGAATCATCAGTTACATTATTTAATCGCACTAAAATGTTCTATTTACCCTTTTAAAACGACAATTATTCAAAAAAATTACAACTATAAAAAGCATTTATGATTTTTAATTTAATTGTGTGAATTTTCTGAAAAATTTATTAGAATGAAATTTGTAGTTGACAACATTGCCAACTTTAACAGCTTATTATTTGACATTGGCTTAATATTTTACAGGCTATTTTATTTATTTATTTACATATTGTTGTTATTATTATTTATTTATTTTGGAAAGTTACACATTTCGCCTGTTTAAAGAAGTTGTTGTTACCTCTAAAAGATATTAAAAACTTTTTTTTCAAAATTAATTTTATTGAAAATGTAACGAAATGGAATGGAAATGTTGCTTTCTCGTCACAAATCTGATCCATTTTATGAATTGCAAATGTTCCGCACAATGGAGAAAGGATGAATCTTTATAATAATCCAAAGCATAAAGCTGATGGTGAGTGTTTGATGAATCTACCAAAACACACTCCAAATCCATTATGATTTCATGAAACCTGGCTTATAGATCACAGAAGAAATGTACTGCAACCAACTGGACAAAAATGATGCAAAAAAATTTTAAAAAAGAAAAACATCCTAGATGGGTCAACAGATCAACTCCAGTCTTATTGCATGATAACGTTAGACCACACACTGCACAAATGACTATGACAAAACTACAAGAATTGGAAGAATTTTTCATCATCTTCCATACTCACCAGACCTAGCCCCTCACTGATTACCACTGCTGTTGTCGTATACCTCATGGAAGAGGGAAGAGGGGGGAAACTTCTGCTGTGATGGAGCATCTGTAGATAGAAGTCTGGCTTCTGCTCTGTGTCGCTGAGGAAGGAGAGCAGTGCCTTCCGGGTGGACTTTTATGGGAAACTACTCTGCATGTGCGCATCGTATGGGAGAAAACCAGGAAAACTCCCACCAGGTAGTCCGGCTCAAGAAGAAAGATGCTGAATATCCCAAACACCATCGAATCTCTTCGATTTTTGAAACAGTGTCTACAATAAAGCCGTCAGCAGACTATACCTCCACCCTACTGTTCACTAGCGGCGCACGTTGTCACTCGAGGCCGAATCTGATTGCTACTTCTTCCGCAATTTGGACAACTTTTTAATAGGAAAATGATTGAATTACAACAATGCTGTAAAACTGACCTTCCAGAAATTCATTGAATCTCATCCACCAGGGTTTTATACCAACCTGCCGTTTAAATGGCAAAAGCGTATAGACAATATGGGAGCATAATTTGATATGAATAAAATTCTTTATATCTGTAAGTTATCAACCAA
Organism: Caerostris extrusa; assembly: GCA_021605095.1. Taxonomy (NCBI): domain Eukaryota; kingdom Metazoa; phylum Arthropoda; class Arachnida; order Araneae; family Araneidae; genus Caerostris; species Caerostris extrusa. The sequence continues at coordinate 43,986 of BPLR01013868.1, forward strand.
CTTCGTCTTTTTTTTCTTTTTTTACAAATTTCAACCTTGACGACCTGATCTAAAAAGATGTCTAAGCCAGCATCCTTGTTAAAAAGATATATTAAATAAATTCAATGCTAGTCATTCAGAGCTTTGCCCTAGAATACCACACAATAGAAATTGCCTCTTGATTACATCATTTCTCATTCTTTTTATTACTTCATAACAAGGACTTCCCAAATGATTTTTGACTGAATGCTTTACAACGCATTTATTAAGAAATGCAAATGCAACTATTCGTTTTTCATACTGAATAAATTAAGCGATTTTTACAGAATGTCTTTCTTTGGACCATTAAGAAGAATTTAAAAAATGGGTGTGTCAGTGATTCATAGGAGGAAAAGTTATTCATAATAAAGAAACATTCTCTAGTTCTAAATGCCTTAACCACGTCATATCGTCACGTTTGCCTTCAGATAACATATTTACAAAAGTGACAAAAATTGCACCAGTAAAACGACATGGTATTTTTTGAATGATCTTAACAATCGTTTTTTTTTTTTTTTTTTTTTTTTTTAATTTATCCTGTATATTTTAATATCGAAAAGCATCGACAGTCAATTTTGATGGAATTATAATATTTTAATATTTTAGATTATATATTATAATGTTAGATTATATATGATAATGTTAGATTATATATGATAATGTTAGTAAATATTAACCGAGACTGCATAATTGGTTAATTGACATTAACCAATAAATTGAATGACTTAAGCCTATCACACAGCGATAAGTCATTATTGATCTTTGTGGATCGTATAACAGCTTACTAAGCATTTTCGGCGTTACATATTCAAATTTGGCTGACAGAAAAAAATAAAAGGAAAGCATTTTCACAAACGAGATTAATATTCAAAGTTGTATTTTTCTTCCTTTTCCTTATTTAGTTCTTTACTCTGTCAATATATTAAAAAAAAAAATATTAAATTAGCAATTTCGTTTAACATGCCAAGGCCGTCTACCTACCGAGTTTTCGAAACATGAGACGGTTTCTTTTTAGATGGTAATGTTGTTAGCCCTACGCCCAACAGTCATATTAAACCAAGACCAATGGTTTAAAGTGTATTCATAACCACTACAAACATCTATGGCACCGCCGGGACACGAACCTAAAAACTGTGTCACAGAGTAACAACCATCGGCCATAAGCCCAATATGTTACATCCATTCCACAAAATCCTTTTCTACATGCCCTGTGAATGTTCACTATTATTAAAAAATAAAACCTTTTGCGACAATTGCCACCTTCCAAGAGACTGAATAAAAATATTATTGAAAAAGAAATATTTTTTTATTTCAAAAGCAGGGAAAAAAAAAAATAATTATGAGAACTTTGCAGCCAAGAAATATTTCACAGGTTACAATAAATAGGAAGAATAAGAAGCCATACGAAAGAGCATTAAGAAATCACCACATAATCACTTTTCGACACAATCAACAATAGCTAAAACCAGCACATATTGCTAATTATAGATGTCCTAATTTTTCACCATATCGATTGAAGTAGATTCGATTCGATTAATTCAGGAGAAAGATCGCAGCCCGTTGATTATATAGCGTCATGTCAGAGAATAATTTTTCTCAAAAAGTACACATGATAAGTAAATTTTCCAGATTTTAATGAAAGATTTTTTTTTTTTTAAATGACGAAACATGAATTGGTAAAATTTGGCAAATTACATTAAAAAAAAAATATTTTGTTCAATAGTTGTCCTTTTTTGTCCAATAATTACTTTTATTGTAAACTGAGAGATGAGAATTGATTACAATATAATACGGTAATATTTGAACAGAAAAAAAAAAAAAACCCCACTAGAAAAGAATATTTTATTCGATAGTTGTCTTAACTTATTGGAAATTGAGATATGAGGAACTGGATACAATATAAAGACAATATTAGAACAAAAAAAAAAAAAAAAAAAAAATTAACATTAAAAAATTTTTATTTAATAATTGTCTGACTTATTGCAAATTTAGAGATGAGAACTGGATACAATATAATACGGCAATATTTGAACAAAAGAAAAACGTCAGAAAATATTGTATTCAATAGATGGTCTTAAATTATTGCAAATTGAGGTATGAGAACTGGATACGATATAATATGGCAATATTTGGCCAGAAAAAAAAAAACAGAAAAATATTTGATTCAACAGTTATCTAAGTTACTGCGAATTGAGAGACAAGAACTGGATACAGAGCCTGAATTAATGTATCTTTTTAGGCATGTTTATTATTCTAAAACAAGATTATCAGCTGCGTTGACTATCAAGATATTAGGCATCGGGAAAATGTTTGTTTACATAAATCCTATAATTGTTTTTACGAAATTAAACAAATAATAAAACCATCAACTTTCATTTCAAAATAACACTGATAAGCTGCAAACAAAAGAGCGAGGAATATTTAGATCAACAGATATTTAAGGATAATCTTTTCAGGCGTGATGGGGAAATAAATGAGAGAAAAGATTAACTGTCTGACTCATCATATCAGGGCTCGATTACTGGAAAAATAGAACCAATATTTAAATACCACTCGAAAATAATAAAATCATCGCTTTTCTTAATAATACTTCACTGTTTTGTTTGTATTGTTATAGAAAAGGAATATTTTGGATCAATGGATTAGGTTTTTATAATTTTCTTGTTTGTAATTTATTTTAGTTTTAAAAAATATTTAAAATAAGTTTAAACATTATCGTTTGTTCCAGTAAATTAAATTTTAATGCTTATTTTCAAGTTTTAAGATGACAAACGATATTTTAAAATTATCGTTTTATTATATGGTACTTGTTATTTTAATGGAATAAAAAATTGATTTATTTACATGAATTATATTAAATAAAAAAAAGAAAAATTTTTGATCAATGAATTAGGTCCTAAAATTTTCTTATTTATAATTCATTTTAGTTTTAAAAAACATAAGAAAGTAATTAAAAATACGTTTAAACATTATCGTTTGTTCCTGTAAATTAAATTCTAATGCTTATTTTCAAGTTTTAAGATGACAAACGATATTTTTCATTATCGTTTTATAATATGGTACTAGTTATTTTAATGGAAAAAAAATTTGATTTATTTACATGAATTATATTAAATAAAAAGGAAAATTTTCACAATGAATTAGGTCCTAAAATTTTCTTATTTATAATTCATTTTAGTTTTTAAAAACTATAAGAAAGTAATTAAAATACGTGTAAACATTATTGTTTATTCCTGTAAATTAAACGAGTACACGAGTAACTAGAGTGCAGAAGGGATTTAATTCGAATCCCCTGGGGTGGGGGGAGGGGGATAGCATCCATTGTTGTCACTATTTTCAGAAACGAAAAGATTCCATGGCGATTGTGACACAGTAGGTTAAAGTGTCTCGCATCGATAATGAGATATGGTGAGAGATTTCCAAACTTTTCACCATCTGGCACACAAATGTGGAGCTCGCAGCATTCGTCGGTGAGCTGTTCGTAGCATCAGGGGCCACCGATGTTCGGCAAATAATAATAATAATATTGATACTAAAACACTGATGAAATTGGGGCCTGAATGGCGAGTGTCCAGCGCTCTGGCGCTCGGTGCCACAGGTTTCGGGTTCGAGTCCCGGCGGTGCCACGGATGTTTGTAGTGGTTCGGAATCCACTTGAGCCATAGGTCCCGGTCTCCTGTGACTGTAAGAGCGCCACGGAGCAGAAGTCAGACTTCTACCTACGGGTGCTCCATCAGAACAGAAGCTGCACGCCTCTTTTCCTCCTTCCATGAGGGACACGACAACAACAACAACAACTGATGAAATTACCTTAATGAATAAATGTCAAACTCAAGTGAAACTTTTTAGTAGCATTACAAGTAATTTTGGAAATGTTTTTAAGCCTTTCAACAGTGAGAAAGGCAGTAGAGGGAAAAGGTTTGGGTTTGTCACTCTACGGTCAAATTCTAGGCTAATTAGACCGGGATCTACAGTTCAACATGGATTCCGAACTATTAATAAACCACCATGCCACCACCGGGACTCAAATCTGAAGCACCAAAGGCTAGAGTGCTTGGTGGCAGTAGGCCATCAGGCCATCAGTGAAGAGAAGGGGATAAAGGCTGTAAACACACATCATTACCTTGTAACCGAAATGAATGACCCTCCACTTTACCACAAAATTAACATTTGTAACCGTAGCTGTAATTTATTATAACCTCAAGTAATACATCAATCGAAAATATAAAGTAGTGTTTATTAAAATATTAAGTTAGACATCATTTGAGATTTAATGCTACCAATATGTGTGTGTTGAAATTTTTGTCATAGATTGGATTTAATATAATTCTTTTTAAATATTTAATATTGTATAGCATTTTTAAAAATAAAATATAAGAGTTACTAGTGCAAACAAATTTAAGAGATAAATCTTATACATACAAATATAAATTTACTCATGACAAAAGCAGTATATCCTCCTTTAACTAAAGACTTTGCAAATTCATAGTTCTTTTTTTTTTTTAAATAAAGGAAAACGTATAAAGGGATAATGTATAAGAAAATGTATAGTATATACAAGAAATGTATAAAAGGATGATGTATGCGGAAATATATTTATTTGTTCAGTTATTGAATAAGAATTAATATTATTCTCGAATTATTTTTAAAAAATGCATAAGAAACATTGCAAAATTTATAAGGAATTATTTATTTACTAAAAATTAATTTATTTAAATGAATTATTTTAATAATTCATTTAAATTAAATAACTAATTTAATTAATTTATCTTATTAAATTCATTTATTTTTATTTTATTTCAAATTTCGTAGAAATATTTATATTTGAACCTAATTAGTTCAAAACTCTTGATTTACATTTTTTATTGCATTACGTTATTATCAGTGAATCTATGCAATCTGCGCATGCCCGGATTAAACAATATGACGCAATTCCGAAAACATCTATTCAACAAATAGTTTTATAACTCTCGTACGAAGCAAACGTTTCTCAGAAATATTAGCACTTTATTCTATTCAATCACTTTGTCTTTGTTCGGAAACCGGGGCTTATTTTGCCCCTAATAAGAGAAACTAATTACGAGTAAAGGGAAATCAACGGATGTTATCGAAACCTCCCACAGAAATCCTTCTATTCGTTTGGTGCATGCATTTCTTACTGCCAGATCCAACGGTCTTATTTCCATGTTAATTAAAATTTACCTCGCATTTTCGTTTGGGATTTTTTTTTTTTTTTTTTTCTTCTTAATAATACTTCACGTTTTGTTTCGTATTGTTGTAGTAAAAGGAATATTTTGGATCAATGGATTAGGTCTTATAATTTTCTTATTTGTGATTTATTTTAATTTTTTAAAAAATATAAGAAAATAATTAAAATACGCTTAAAAGGCATTGTTTGTTCTTGTAAATTAGATTTTGGCGTTTATTTTCAAGTTTTAAATAGTTTTCTTTAAAAAAACGATATTTTCATTATCGTTTTAAATATGGTACTAGTTATTTTAATGGAATAAAACATTATTAGATTTATTTACATTTATATTAAATAAAAAAGAATATTTTGGATCAATGCATTAAGTCTTAAAATTTTCTAATTTCTAATTTATTTTAGTTTTTAAAAAATATAAGAAAATAATTCAAATATATTTAAACGGCATTGTTTGTTCTTGTAAATTAAATTTTAATGCTTATTTTCAAGTTTTAAGATTTTTTTTTAAAACAAACGATATTTTTCATTATCGTTTTATATATGATTGTAATTTTTTTTTAATGGAACAAACATTATTCGATTTATTTACATTAATTATATTAAATAAATTATTATTAAAAATTTTAATTAAATAAATTTTCCATTTGTAAATTGATTGCCAAATACATAAAACAATTAGTATTAAAATGTTTTTAAGATTTGCATAATTCTATATTTATAAAATAAATTTCTTGAATGATTATATGAATTAATCTAACCTAAAGATTGATATTGATGTATAGATAATGTCATTATATAAATAAATAATAAAAAACATTCTCTCTAAAAACTTTTTAAATCGTTACAAACATACATTATATGAACAATTTATATACATTTTTAAATAGCATATAAAAAATTATAAGTTTATACAAAATTACATTAAAACAGAAAAATTATAAATTTTATAAGAGATTTATATAAAGAATGGAGGTATACAATATTGAGGTGCAAATTAATTTTAATAAAAGGATATTTACTCTCGTAAATTTTAACTTAATATTATCTTCTTTTTTTTTTTAAATTATAAAGCTTTCTTTATAAAGAAAATAATTTTTTAAAAGAAAACAGCAAAAAAAACATCACAAATTTTTATTTTATATATTGAACTATTATTTGATGCTTTATGTAGTTTGTTTTTTGAAATTTAAAATTTTGTGAAAGTACATGTCAGTATTAGGACTAAGTAATTAAGTGTTTATTTATGGCACAAGGAATCACATATTTTCTTTAAATATTTTTAAAATAATTTTAAATTAATACCATAAAATTTGAGTACTAGAAACAATTTTTTTAAAATCCAGATAAAGAACCTAAGCACACGGCTATGTAAACTCGATTGATTCTATAATTGCCCATAAGTTATGAAAACACTACTTAAATCGCAGGATTTAAAAACCTTATTAAAGAGAGCTCGAGGTTAGAGTACCAAGATATGACAATTAGCAAGTAAGAGTACCAATATATGAGTTTTATAAGATAATTTATTTTTTTTGCACTGTATAATCATTGTTATTTTCAAAAAAACCCACTTTACTTTCTTAAAAATATTTAATGTATAGTTTTGTTAATAAAAAGTTATAAATATTAAAAAAAACTCTCGTTAGCAAATATTAATAATTTATTAACTTATACAGCAGTATTTCATTGAAATCTTGAACTAAACTACCTTTTGGGGGACATTGTATATTTTACATATATTTCTTTTCAAGGAATTATCTCATTTTAAGTTATTTTAATCAACAATTTTTATTTGTATATCATGCTGATGCTTTTATATATATATATAAGGTACTTAAAAAGCTTTACTAGTCAACAAATGATCTTTTCATACTTTCTTTTCGCCTTCATTTGAATGAATTAATGATTCCAACAAGAGTATGGTTATTTGTTTTACAACTTCTTCAAAGTCATTACGTTTTATTATTGTAAAAAATAAAATTGTGAAAGTAATTCAACCTCGTTTGCCTCAAGTGGTTCATGGAAAACAGCTAAATCTTTTTCTCCACAACTTCAAAGGTGCTAATTTCTCTCAACAAAATGGCGGAGGTTCCATCCAAAAGTTTTTGTCGCTCAACATTTTAAGAGAGTAAAAGAAGACAGAAAAAAAAGAAGAAAAAAAGTTTTGCAAGTTATTTAAGCGAGCTCCGTAATTACCATAAGCGAGGATAATGATGTAAAAAAAGTTGTTTTATTACTTTTGATATATTTTTTTTTTTCGTTTAGTTTTACTTAGGTTATTTTACTACACCCCAAGTTTCTAGAAAAAAAAAAGAGGTTATTATTAAGCAGAATAAAAGTAAAAAAATATGGAGGCAAATTTTTAATGAACATTTAAATATTCTCTTACTGTAAGAAGTGAAGATAAAAAGATTGACATAAAATTTAATTAAATTAAAATTCTAAGGATTTTCGATAAAAATATAATAAACGTATCGAATCGAATAGCAGTAAATAAAAATCAAATAAAACCTTATTTTATCAAACCTTATTTTTATTTATTATTAAATCCTTATTTTAATTAAATAATTCTTAAATACTTATAATATAATTATATAAATATTCTTACTTTCTTTATTTCTAAATTTTAGTAAATAATTTCTATAAAATTAAAAATTTTGTTAAAAGTGCATATGAATATTAAGACTAAGTAATTTAGTGTTTATTGATGATAGCATAAGGAATCGTGCATTTCCTTTAAATATTTTTAAATTAACACCCTGAAATTCAAGTACTAGAAACATTTGTTATTTTAATCAAGATAGAAACCTAAGTACAAAGCTATGTTCGCTCTGTAGACTCTATAATTGTCCATAAGTTCCGAGAACACCATAGATACGCAGGATTTAAACCCATTTTAAAGAGAGCTGAAAATGACAGTTACCAAGTTAGAGTACCAACATATGAGTTTTATGATGTAACTTTTTGCTACTGCATAATTACTATTTTTGAAAAAAAAAAAAAGTTTTACTTTCTTAAAATATTTAATGTACAGTTCTGTTAATAAAAAGTTGTAAATATTTAAAAAATATATTCTCATTCGTAAATATTAATTTTAATTAATGTATAGAACAGGATTTCATTGAAATCTTAAACTGAACGAATTTTTTTGCTTTTTTGGGGGGGGGAGCGGCCATTGTTTATTTGTTGTTCTAATGCAGATGGCAATACAGAGAGAGTTAAACTTTATGCCAAAGAAGGCCTACACCTCTCTTAATCATTTAGGGTGACCCAGGGTGCACGTGCAGCTTGAAGACATGCTACAGATGCGAATAACATTACCCCCACAACGCTCTACGATCATTTCAGACCAGGACTTACGGTTTAAAGTGGAACCGAACCACTACAAACATCCCTGGCACCGGCGGACACGAACCCGGAAGCTTAGGGTACCGAGCGCCGAGCCGCTAGCCACTGGGTCATCAAGCCCATTGTTTGTTTATAATTTTTTTTTTTTTTTTTTGGATTATCCCATTTTAAGTTATTTTAATCTATAATTTTTTTTATTTGTACAACATGCTGAAGCTTTTTATAGACATATACACGGTACTTAAAAAGACTTTACTAGTCTACAAATTCTCGTTTCATACTTTCTTTTCGTCTTCATTTGAATGAATTAATGATTCCAACAAGAATATGGTTATTTGTTTTACAACTTCTTCAATGTCATTAAGTTTTATTATTGTAAAGAATAAAAATTGTGAAATATCAACCTCGTTTGCCTCAAGTGGTTCATGGAAACAGCTAAAACTTTTTCTCCCAACTTCAATGGTGCTAATTTCTCTCAACAAACTGGCGGAGGTTCCATCCAAAGTTTTTGCCGCTCGACGTTTTAAGAGGGTAAGAAGACAAAGGAAAATAAAGTTTTGCAAGTTATTTAAGCGAGCTGCGTAATTACCATAAACGAGGATAATGATGTAAAAGTTGTTTTATTACTTTTGATATTTTTTTTTCGTTTATTTTTACTACACTTCAAGATTCTTGTAGTTATTATTAAGCAGAATTAATGTAAAAAAAAAAAAAAAAAAAAAAAAAATTTGGAGGCAGATTTTTTAATGAACATTTAAATATTCACTAACTGTAAGAGGTGAGGTGAAGACAGAAACGGTTAAAATAAAATTTAATTTAATCAAAATCCTAAATATTTTGATAAAAATCAAATAAACGTATCGAATCGAATAGGCATAAAAAAAAAAATCAAATAAAACATTATTTTATCAACAAATTTTAATAAATAATTCTTAAATAATTATAATATAATTATATAAATATTCTTACTTTCTTTATTTCTAAATTTTAGTAAATAATTTCTTTTAAAATTTTAAATTTTGTGAAAGTGCATATGAATATTAGGACTAAGTAATTTAGTGTTTATTGATAGCATGCATAAGGAATCATGCATTTTCTTTAAATATTTTTAAAAATAATTTTAAATTAACACACACAGATTTGAGTATCCCAAACAACTTGTTTTTATTTTTTTATTTATTCATTTGTTATTTTTTTTTTAAATCAAGATAAAGAACCTAAACACATGGCTATATTCTCTCTGCTGACACTATAATTGCCTATAAGTTCCGAAAACAACACCTAAATCGCAGAATTTAAACCCATTTTAAAGAGACCTGGGGTTTAGAATACCAAGATATGATATTTTCACACAGTTAGAGTACCAACAAATGACATTTACCAAATTAGAGTACCAACATATGACATTTACCAAATTAGAGTACCAACATATGACATTTACCAAGTTAGAGTACGAAGATATGAATTTTATAAGGTAGCTTTTTTTACACTGTATAATTATTATTTTCCAAAAGATTTACTTTCTTGAAAATATTTAATGTATAGTTTTGTTAATAAAAAGTTATAAATATTAAAAAAATTCTCAATCACAAATGCTAATTTTTATTAATGTATAGAGCAGTATTTCGTTGAAATCTTGAACTGAACGAACATTTTTAGGGGGGCATTGTTTGTTTAATATAGATTTTTTTGGGAGGGGGGTTAATCACATTTTAAGTTATTTTAATCAACAATTTTTATTTGTACATCATGCGGAAGCTTTTTATATGCCTACATATGCGATACTTAAAAAACTTTACTAGGTTTACAAATGATCTTTTCATATTTTCTTTTCGTCTTCATTCGAATGAATTAATGATTCCAGCAAGAATATGGTTATTTGTTTTACAACTTCTTCAATGTCATTAAGTTTTATTATTGTAAAGAATAAAATTGTGAAAGTAATTCAACCTCGTTTGCCTCAAGTGGTTCATGGAAAACAGCTAAAACTTTTTCTCCGCAACTTCAATGGTGCTAATTTCTCTCAACAAAATGGCGGAGGTTCCATCCAAAAAGTTTTTTGCCGCTCAACGTTTTTAGGAGGGTAAAAGAAGACAAAAAAAAAAAAAAAAAAAAGTTTTCAAGTTATTTAAGGGAGCTCCGTAATTACCATAAACGAGGATAATGATGTAAAAAGTTGTTTTATTACTTTTGATATTTTTTTTTTTTTAGTTTTAGTTTTATTTAGATTTTTTACTACACCTCATGTTTCTTGAAAGAAAAAAAAAAAGAAAAAAAAAGAGGTTATTATTAAGTAGAACTAATGCAAAAAAATTTGGAGGCAAATTTTTAATGAACATTTAAATATTCACTTAGTGTAGAAGGTGAAGACAAGAATAGATTAAAAAAAAAATTTAATTTAATTAAAATTCTGAAGTTTTGGATAAAAATCGAATAAATGTATCGAATCGAATAGCAGTAAATAAAAATCGAATAAAACATCATTTTATCAAAAAAAAAAAAAAAAATTTTTTAGTAAATAATTTCTTAACGTAATTTTCTTCATTATTTCGTGTATTTATCGTTTGGTTCTGAGTTATCCGATAAGTATTTTCGAAATGGCAACGCATTCGAATTTTTGAAACATAATCGTTTGCTTAGAACAGGGGTGGCCAACCGCAGCCCGCATGCGGGCCTTGAATATTTTGCAAGTCTGTGAGATTTGTCACACTTTTACAAAATACATTTATTTTATATTGCCCAAAGTAGTGAAAACCAAAATATTAAAAAAATACATCGTGCATCCATATATTCAAAAATTAACTATCGAAATGAAGAGGAAAATTAACTTGATTTTAAAATAATAATGAATAAATGACAGATATTACCTGTTTTTATTTATGAGTTTACAGTTATGAGTTCGCAGAATATAATTAAATAATATTCTGCGAACTTATGATGCACGCATCGATTTGCAAAAGCTAGTGAAAGAGTGGAGAAACAAATATCTCACTAGTAAAATAAATATTTTTTAATAATTTCATTTATATTTATATGTTTTTCTATTTCATTTTTACTGTTATATATTTTTCTATTTCATTTTTATTGTTATATATATTTTTTATTTTTCATTTTTAGTGCTATATATATTTCGTTATAATATGCACTTAGTATCATTATTATTATATATATGTTAACATGTAAGAAAAATAGTAAATTCAAAAATGATAACTCATTATGTTCCCATTTTCACTCCAATAGATGTCTATAATGGGTCTAAAGCTAATATGAGGATATATAATTTCACATGCAGCCCGCAGAGTTTGGGTGCATTTCCAAAGTGGCCCGTAAAAGATCATTTGGGTTGGCTACCCCTTGCTTAGAACAAAAGATAATTTTTCGAAATTTAAGAAAAAAATTTATTAAGAGTACAATAATGAATAAAAAGTCATGATATGATATATATATATATATATATATATATATTAGTATATCTATATAAAATCATATGACTTTTTATTCATTATTGATACTTTTAATAAATTTTTATCTTATATATATATACATATAAAGGTAAAAAATTTGTATAATATATTCCACAGCTAAAATTTCAGCGAAATATACATTCAGAAGAAATGAAAACGATAATATTAATTTTACATAATTTCATTAACAGTAACGAACAACAGAGCAGCTATTGAAATTACACTTTGCTTTTCAACTAAAAGCAATTATCTCATTTACATTCAGAATATTTTAATAGAATATCCAATTTAAATAGCTTTATGAGAATAGCATTATTAATGCCAATTAAATATTTGAACTGGAACCCATTCAACTGTTTAGGTGACAGCAAATATTTAGGAGGAGTTCTAATTTATACATGATTAATTCTTTTATTTCTAAATAGAATTGTGTGAATTATTTGGAGAATATGACATAATTAGATTAAACCAGAGGTTACTTTGAATGTAATACATAATAATCAGAAATTTAATTTTTATTTTGATAGCTACTTAAACTAAAAGTGAGAAAAAAAATTTAAACGGAATTTGTTCTATTGTTTATAAAAAAACTTTTTTTTTTAAAAAAACAATTTACGAAAACGAAAAATTAGAAAATAAATTTATTTTAACTAGAAAAATTGTTCTTAACGTAAATTTTTTTAGTATTCTGTGTATTTATCATTTGGTTATGAATTATCCGATAAGTATTTTCAAAATGACATTGCATTCGAATTTTTGAAACATAATCGTTTGCTTAGAACAAAAGATAGTTTTGAAAATAAAGGAAATTTTTTTAAGAATACAATACTAAATAAAAAGAGATCGAATTTTTAAAGAATAGAATGTAAAAATGAGGGTAATAGAACCAAAAAATACTATAGTGAAGATAATGACGCCGTGATGACATAGTTGTTGCCAACGTTAGAGAGATAGCTACATTGATCGATATCAATTCTTGTTTTATTTTTTTTTTTAAGCAATGAGCAATATTGAACATAATATATATATATATTTAACACAACATATTGTACAACAATTTAATGCATTTGGAACTACAATTATTATCTACTACTAGTGGTAAAACCCTGTCTCAACGTATTCTAACAGTGCTCCTTTTAGTAAGTTTTTTCATTATCTTTTAGAGTTTATCTTTATCCACATGCAGTTTAATGAGTTTTCCTGGTATGGCAATGTATTAATAATATCACTATCTCCTCAATGTTTTTGAGAATTTCGATACGATTGCAAATAAAAAATATATATTAGTTAACATTAGTTAATCTGATTAACCAAATTGAAAAACATAAGATTGTAGATTTTTAGTTACTTTTAGTATTGTTGTGTAATAATCTATATAGTTTTTTTTTTTTTTAAATTTAGTATTCTCTGTAATAACGTTTAGTGTATATACACATCTAGTTTCGATTTTTAATTTACTTGCAATTATTCAAATATTATTAAAAATTAATATTCCTAGGTATTTTAAGAATGAAATAATAGCAAAAATGACTAATTATATTGTTACCCTTAGGAATATATTTCATGCATTAGTGTCAGATCATGACCAAATCAATTCTAGACATGTCAATTATAATGATATTAATTGGGGGAAAAGTTCAAAAGATATAAAATGTCTGCTCTTTAACCTATGGAAGGATTGTGTTAGTAAAATATAAATCTGCATTATGTAAATATTTGAGATTTTCATCGTTTATTATGAGAAAAATACCAAGGAATTTTCAGTGCTATCCGAGTTGTTAATTTATTCATATACTTCAAAATAGCCTCACAAAGAAAAAAAAATTGTATAGTGTTTACTAAATTATTTTTTATTGTACACTGTTTTTACATTTTAATAAAGTGAACAAAAAAAAAAAAAAAACTCCTGTCTAGGATAATTTTTAAAATGATGATTCTATTATTGAATTAGGAACTATATATAAATATATTTAAAATACAAAAATTTAGTACAGAATTTAAATATAACTTTAATAATATTTAATCGAAAAGCTATTTAGGCATTTCACTAAGATATTTTTTTTAAATCAGAAATAAAATTATAACACAATTAAACTAAAATTAAGGAATTTTTCATACAGAAGGGATACCTTCACGCACATTTCTGTAATATTTTCTGTTGTTGTGGTTATTTAATTAAATTAGTGTAAATCCTAAAGTTTTTCTTCATGAAAAAAGAAATTATATATATAATAATAAATTAATTTTTTTTATTTATTTATATATTTTTAACTTGAAGAATTGTTCTTAAAAAGTAATTTTCTTCATTATTTTGTATATTTATCCTTTGATTCTGAGTTATGCGATAAGTATTTTCAAAATGACAATGCATTCTAATTTTTGAAACATAATCGTCTGCTTAGAATAAAAGATAATTTCGAGATTTAAGGAAAAAAATTTGTTTAAGAGTGCAATAAAGAATAAAAAGGGACCGAATTTTTAAAGAATAAAATGTAAAAATGAGGGTAATAGAACCGAAAAACATTAAAAACATATATTGTAGTGAGGATAATGACACCATGATGGCATAGTTGATGATGAAGATAATGACACCATGCTGATAAATATATCTTTCTTGGATGCATTCAGTTAAAAGCCATCTTCAGAGAAAACCTTTTCTAAAGTACTCGAGAAACAAATCCTTGTAAATTTTTTGGAACAAATTTTTTTATAGAATACGAATTTTTGGAATGAATTTGAAATAAAAATATATTTAATATATAACATTTATATAAAACTTTAAAATTTGAAAATATAAAAATGAGATATTCAGCAAAAGAAAAGAAAGATTAAAATAAGATTTAAAAGTGAAATGCAATCATCTGCAAAATTCGACAAAAGATATCTCTTCAGATTACATGACTAAGCAACAAATAAAACGATGATGAAAAACAAAATATTTTAATAAGCAAAATCAATTACAACGAATACAATCATTTTTTAAATTAAAAACGGACAGAAGCGAAAGAGATGAATATCTACATATCCGGAAAGCAATCAGAGAAAAGCCTTTCCAACACAGAACAAAAAAGACTCCAAAAATTTTCCTGACATTTACAGAACCAGAAACCACATCAAGTTTTTGAAATGTGATTGTTTAAGCTTTCAAAAACAGCTTTAAATCAATACCGAAGGACATAAAATATCTTAAAAGACTTCATAATCCACCAGCTCTCTCTCTCTATCTTCCATTTGAAAGATTATAAAGATAAACAGAAATAATTAACTGACTTAATGAAAACCGCTTAACATGGCGTACGTTTCAATTTTCCCCTCTTTACCACTGTTTGTTGTAAGAGAAGAAGCTAGCAAGCACAGACGCGGTTAATTTCACATTGTGCAAGAGTCATGATGTCGAGGCTATTAATTTTTAATTTTCATAATTCGAAAATGCCTGTACGTTTATAAATAAAAAAGTTTGAAAGATAAGAGAAGATTTCTAAAGGAAGGAATGAAGAAGAATTAAAAATAATGTCTCGCCATAAATTCTTTGGACGGGCAATTTGAGTGTTTGTTCAAGAGTATGGCGATATCTGTAATGGAGTACTACGTAAGACTCCATTACTGGCGAGAATTGTAATAATAATAAAAAAAAAAGAATTTATTTAACAGACTACATCACGCAATGCAGGTTAAACTATTGAAAATAAAATGCTTAATAGTGTTGTATGAGTGTGAGCATTAACAGTGACGGATTTAGAAGTTCGATGGCGCGCCCTGGGTCCAAGTTAATTTGCGCCCTTATAATAATAACAACAAGTAATATAAAAAAAAAAAAAAAAAAAATTTAAAGTCAATTCTACTTTTTTCACTATATTGCAGAAAAGTCCTTTATAAATAATTTTCATTAATTTTTTAAGTTTATCTGGCGCCATCTATTACTATATGTAACTTAAGGAAATCTAAAAAATTTTAATTGATTAATGAATTAATATTTGAAAAAACTGTATTAACATCAAGTGTCACCCAGTACAAGTTAAAAAAATGCATTTGAACTTGAGTGGATGAATAAAAAAGTATTTTATGAACGATTGAAAATTTTAACTAGATATGTATATAGGAGAGTGTGAGCTTATAGAAAGGAATTGGATAATAATAATATGATTGCTTTAGAATAATTAATCTCATTGCCTTAGAAAAATTTTTTTTTTTTTTTGCAGTTTATCTATTAAGAAATTTAATTTTGAATTCTATTTCAAAATTATTCTTTGCAATGTTATTAAAAATAGTTATCATTTCTTTTATTAATCCACATAAATTGACTCATTTAATTTGTGTTTCGAGGCCTATTTTTTTCTCTTTTGAGATTTTCAGAGTTGTAGTACGACCTTTCTATATTGATCATGGTAGTAATCTTTGAAAAACGCCTCATTACGTAAAACTATAAAATTTTGGTAACAGGACCAAAAGGTATAATTAAATATGGTGATTTAATATTTTGTGTTATTGATGAGCGAAACAAAATGCTACCGAAATTTAGAGTTTTAAGCAAAAATTTATGAAAAATCTAACGTCAATAGATAAATGCTATATTTAACAGAATTTTCCACTTTAGCGCCCATTTGTTAGAAATTTTAAATTTTACTACTTACACGATTCATTATTTTAACAAATAATTCTACCCTTTAAATATTGACATCTTGATGTTGACAAAGCAAGAAAAAAGCATTAAAATTCGGTCTTTACAATTTGATATAAAACAAAATCGATTTCCATATTTTTGCCGCCTCGAGAAATTTGATGTCTCCTGCCCTGGCCTAAGCCTAAATCCGATCACTCAGATATATTAAAGATTTAATATTCAGTTAAAATATTTCAAATATCAATAAATTGTTTTTAGTTTACGAGAATTTCACCTTAGTCCTTAACAAAATTACCACACATTTAATGATCCGTTAAAAAGCATCGCTAATTCTAATAAAAGTATGTTCAGAGTGGTAAGGGGTAGTAATTTAGTAAGCTGGCAAGAGGGGAGGCAAACTTTTCTACCTAACTTTTAAGGGAGACTGCTATGCATTTGCATTAGACAAAATTGGATATGTATTGGCAGAAGCCAGATACTCTTTATCATGACTGACTCGCTGAATCTAATTGTTTTTCAGAACAGTGAACTCATTTTGAACTCTGACGCATTTTGGCGGGAAGGAATTTGCAGTTAGGTTCACTTTACTGTCAGCTCTTTCCCCCTCCCTTTCATTTTTAAATCTACTTTCTGTAAATAAGTATTTCTCTAATATTCAATTGATTGCATGATTTGATTCATCTGAAGCCTACACTTTTGATTCTATCTATGGGTTCTTTTTATTGATCTTTTCGTGATTACTCATCACTAAAACAAAATAATGATAAAAAATATTTTGATTTAAAGTCGACATTTTCTTCCCATAGTATTACGCATCAGAAACTAAAATAAATGTAATAACTTATAATCAACAAATTTTTGAATTTCTACTTTTTCTGCACTTGTTTTCTGAAAATATTGATTGTACCACGTTTTACTATGTATTTAAATTTCCACATCTTTCATAGTAATTTTGGAACCGAAAATTTTTACTTAAATATATTATTCAAAAATTACAATATGAATTTATATATTAGAACAATCACAATATTTAAAGAGTATAAAATTTATATAAGAATGTGTCCCGGAACCGAGATCAAAAATACGTTTCTAAGAATCACAGAGAGGAAGAAATATAGTGACTGTAGATAATTACACCAATATTGCGTAAAATAATTATAACACATTAATTAATAGTATTAATGAATTTTTAATAGTCCTTTTTCCAATTTGTTTCTTTAGAATAGAATTTCTATAAAAAATTTGAAATCAGAAAAAATTGTCGTGTTTCAACTACGCAGTTTGGCTGAAATTTGCTTTTGAAATCTGCTTAAAGAACGGAGCAAAATCGGTATCTCAACATGAAATAAAAGAAAGAAATATTTTAGAAATAATTAAATTCAAAGCAATGCGTAAT
>BPLR01013869.1:0-14147 GCA_021605095.1 Caerostris extrusa
GATTTCGTGCAAAATTTCAAAACTCCCTAAAATTTCAATAAACATTTCAATTTGTTTTATTCGTTGTTTCCACCACGCCTCTTTATATGACGACTAGTTCAGCCTGTCCACTTTTATTTATTTATTTAGTTTAATTTATGTTATTTATGTTTACTACTGTGTCAAAAAAGTAAGACCATAATTTTCAAATTTAAAATTCCCGAGCTTATGGAATTTCAATCTTTTTTAGATTTCTGGCACTGTCCTTGACATCTGTGTGAAATTTTGACATCAAAATATTCATTAGTGTTTGAGTTACGCTTGGCTTTTTTGAGGCGCTAAAACTGATTCTGGCGATTTTTGAAATGTCAGAATTAATTGAGAAAAAGAACTTTCCTTAAATATTGCTTTACAGGAAACGTATAGAATGTTGCAGAAGGCATTCGGTGAGCATTCCTATATCGGAAGGAAATGTTTAGAAGTGGTACAAACAGTTCAGAGAAGGCAGGTGGAACGCATTGAAGACGAAGAGCCCTGGTCGACCATCATAACCTTAACCGACGCGAAGCTAACGTAGTATGTTCCTGGATCAGTGTATGTTCTCTTGTTCCCATGGTATTTGTGTTTAACATTTTTTGAAATTTTTTAGGTTATTTTTTTTTTTTTACAAAAAAGTAAATTTATTTAATTTGTAGATATTTATTGCTCATATTTATTATTATTATTTAATTTGTTATTTGTGTATTTATTTACCAAAATGTTTATCTCATTAAGCTAAACGCATAATGTTTGTAGATTATTTATTACAAGAGAAGTTAAAGTTTTAGATTCATTTTTTTATAAAAGTAAATTTATTTAATTTGTTGATATTTATTTATCACATTTATTATTAATATTTAATTTGTTATTTCAGCATTTATTGAATGAAATATTTATCTCATTAAGCCAAATACATAAATGCTTGGGATTATTATTTACTAGAAAAGAAGTTTACATTTTTTTATGATTGATTTTTTTTTAAAGTAAAATTTATTTAATTTGTAGATATTTTATTGTTCATATTTATTGTTAATATTTAATTTGCCATTTGTATTTTATTTATCTCATTAAGCCAAATGCATAATGTCTTCTTATATTAGTTTTTATTAGGAAAAAGAAGTTCAATTTCGTTAAAAATTATCTAAATTTTATAATATTTTGTAATAAAACTGGCGTGTACTCCCCCGTACTTGCTTTAAAAGTAAAATTTAAAATGAATTAAACTTGTATAATAAGTTAGTGTGTTAACTTTACTATGTATAATTATTAATTCAAGAATACAGGAGGGGGACTCTTTAAAATTTGCTTTTTGATGATGCTTTCTACAAGAAAAAAAGAAAAATTAACTATTCAAAAATTCGAATTGCAGACACTCCAGCGATTTTCATGACGAATTAGGATGAGTACCTCTTTATTTGTTTCCTTTCTGAGAAACAGACGGAGAGGTGAGGTGGCAGATGGCTAAAAACTGAAAAACAATGAGGTAGGGGACCAAATCAAATAAATTATGCAAACCTTTTCTAAAATTGTAATATTAATAGGGTGAAAATTCATATATATATATATATTTTACTTTTATTTTTTAACAGCTTAAATTAATTAATCTTACATAATTTCAAAAGAGGAAAACAATTTAGAAATGATTTTTAAAACTGTTTTTAATAATTTGCAAAACAATATTAAAAAAAAAAAAAGATTTTAGAACCTCTTCCGTCTAAATCAAACTATTCAATTTCTTCGTTATAGGCAATAATGATGTTTAATTTAAACCGATGTAATTTTTTCAAATTAATTAATAAAGAAATTTTTTTATTCTATTATCGTCAAGAGGGGGCGCCAAGGTTTTCCTTGAAGAAATTTCCATGCATTCTCTGGGTGACATTGGTCCCACAATTAACCTTAACCTTTAGTACAGCAAAAATCTTTCAACTGCGTCTATCCATCGCAGCTCGGGTCGTCCTCTTCTCCTTATCCTCAGTGCCTTGCCAAAAGCCTTTTACAGGGTTTAAATCATCATTCATTTTAAATATATGAGCAGCGCAGTTTAATCTATTGATTGTAATTAATTTATAATATTGGGTCTTCTATAGCATTTATAATTTTCTGCTTTGTATGGTCTTTTTCCAACAATCACTTCCCCACCTCCAAGAATAGCCCTTAAAAAATCTTTTCTTCGCTCTCAAATATACCCAAATGGACCTCATCAGATCTTTGCCAAAATCCAAGTTTCAGAGCCATGCTAGACCAAAATAAGTTCTAATAAGGGTTTTATATAACAAAAATTTAGTTATTTTATATGAACTGTGATTCAGATTTTTTAACCCAAAAAAAAAAAAAAGGACCTATTCAGACACAGTTCTGTTTTATTTCAGGTAAAATATTATTTTTTGACAATTAACTTCTGTTCCTAAGCATTTAAAATTAAGTAGATTGAAGTGTGTTAGTGCCTAAGGTAATATTGGGCGTATCCTGACAAATATTTCTTGAGGAAAGCATATATTTTATTTTCTAAAATGAATAAAGTTAACATAAACATACCCAACAAAGTAGGAAATTCATAGTAGCAGAATTTTTTTAATGTGCAATTACTTCAATACTTGCGTTTGATTGATGCATTAGTAACTTATAAGAATATTTTAGACACATGATTTTGAGAGACCTGATTTTCAAAGATAATTTGTTACAATTTACATTATTAAACGGCCGTTTTAAACACATTACAATCTTAAGAAAACTAAATATTTCAAAATCTGTCATCACTCTAAAGTAATTAATTTTAATTTCACTATATAAATTTGTTAATAAATGAACTTATTTAAGTTATTATTGGTCCTTATTGAGTATAAAATAATAAGGCAAAGTATAATAAGGCAATAGTATAATAAGGCAATATAATAAGGCATTTTATAATATACGGATTTTAAATCATTATATTAAAAACTTAAAAGTTTGCAATTTTAAAAACAATATAAATTTTAACAATTATATTATTATAAGTATGCGGCAAAAATTTTAATCAACATAGTAAAAAGAATTACACAAATACACATATTAAATACACAAATGTACATGAATTTATGGCAAACTGAATGCAAATATTAGTGAAAACACTTATAAATTAAATTCAAATAATTTTAAACAAACAAAAATTCATTAGAAGAAGTCTTGTCAATCAAACAGTAATTAAATTCAAATATACAAGAAGCAATAAAATTTTAACATTCTTCAATTTATGACCACTATAAATTACATGAAAGGATTATTTTTAAGAAATATAATTTATTTAGTCTCCTATAGTTAGAGAATGAAAAAAAAATTCTAGAATAAATTATGATATTCTATCTCTTGTATAAAAATATTATTACGATAAAATGGATTAATTTTACACTCCTATAATTAGTTAATGCTAAAAATTTTCTAGAATATAATGGTAAACTTCTATATATTTCCAAATGGAAGATTTTTTTTTAAAAACAAACTGTACATTTGATTAAAAAAAATATATATATACAAAAAGCACAAATTTAAAAAAAAAATAATTTTACTCTATATCATAAAACTTACATTTTAGTTTAATTAACATAAAAAAAACTTAAAATATTAAAAATAACATAAACTTGCCAATAATGTAATCATATTCACGATCGAAATTATGTGTTGTCTTTGGTTTGAATTGTTGATCTTTGAAGATACTAATCAGAAGATTCAGAAAAACATACAAATTCATCTTGGACAATTTAATATTAGCACAGGCTACGAAGCTACAAATAAAGTTTCAGATGAGGAATACAAGTGAGAAAGCTATTGCAAATAATTGATCAAAGAATAATATTGCAAACTCTTAACTTTTTGCTACATATTATTGACCAAAGTACTCCCAAAGAGTCTACAATCTAGACGTTGTATTGGCAACCCGTTATTAGCCGGCTAAGAGTCGTCCGTATGATTTAGATTATTAATGCAAACAGCTGCCACAGCTGCTTTGCATGTGTCGACATTGCCAATTATTGGTTTGCGACATGCATGACTTTGACGCGATGGCACTAAAAGCATTCTCATTGTGCCACCGAGGTCTGATAATAGGTTGTCTAAAATCTGACTTTCTTTAGAAAGGGCATTTCCTAGGAAGAGTTGCATTAAATAGCTTAGGAGGGAAATTGCCCCATTCCCAACAAAAAGCAAAAGACATAACCTTCTTTGTTGAATAAAATACTGTAGTATATGGTGCATGTTCATTGACTTCGCCAACAAAATAATACTTAAAGGTCCCCTTATAATAGTAGAATTGGCTTCCAATATTGCCTTAAAAATTCTTTCATTATATTTATATCAGATATAATTAAAAAAAAAAAGGGCATGAATGATATGTTGTAAAAACAGTTATTTAAAAAAGGTAATGAATTATTATAAAAATGTATGGCTAATAATAGTTATCTTTAATATTTTTATAATTTACCTGCATTTTCATCAATTGATAAAATTCAATTTGGAAACTTCTACTTTAAAAAATTATTGTTTGTAATTACTCCGTTCCCAACTAAACGCAAATGTCATAATCTTCTTTGTTGAAGACAATGCTGTAGTGTATGATGCATTAATTTTGCCATGTTCATTGACTTCGCCAATTGGGATGTGTGAGATACCTCTATCCCTGTTACAGCCTTCTCGTCCAATGCTCAGCAATATAAATTTATAATCAGCATCATAGACTAACAAAATAATACTGAAGGTTCTCTTATAATAGTGAAACTGGCTTCCAATATCGGGAAGAGCCTTAAAAAATCCCTTCATTATATTTATATCAGATGCAATTAAAAATATTGCTTCAAAATAAGTTGTGAAAACATAATATACTTACTTAAAATAAGTAATGAATTATTATCCAAATATATAGCTAATAAAAGTTATCTTCAATAATTATATACTACAGCGCATCACTGTGCCTAGAGCTGAGTTGCTCCTTTACAGTTTAGGAATGATGTGGGTGAGTCTGATAGGGCTCTGTGACGCTCTACGGTCATACGAGACCGGGATCTACAGCTTAAAAAGAGGATTCCGAACAAATAAAAAAAATCATGGCACCGCCGGCATTCGAACCTGATACCTGCGATATCGAGTGCTCGAGCTTTAGCCACTCTTCTATCAGGCCACAGAAAATTTTTGATTTACCTGTGTAAACATTTGTTTTACATCAATTGATCCAGTGCAATTTGGAAATTGCCACGTTATAAAATGGTTGTTTGTAATGGCCATTTTCATTTTTCATTACTTGGCTTATAAGATAACAAGAGGAATCTGTCACTTAGAGAAATCTATCTCAAAAAAATATATCTCTAGATAGTATAACAAGAGGAACCTGTCACTTAGAGAAATCTATCTCCAGAAAATCTCTAGATAGTATAACAAGTGAAATCTGTCACTTAGTGCTCCATTTGTTTCTCAGATGATTTCACTTACAGTTGATTGGCCAATTCAAAATGCGTAAGATAAACTGGTCATTAAATTCCCGCTGGCCAGAATATGAAAAGTTAGTAATAAGACTTAAAATATTATACAATTACAAACATTGAAATAAAAAAAGTTATCAATAAATAACAGAACTGTTTTGTCTAATTTAGTTTTGGAAACTCTCTAATCGCCACTGACTTATTTTCTTGGTATGGAAAGATGTGAGCCAAACTTGTTTGGTTTACATTACGGTTATTATATTCTTATTTCATCCGATAGAATCTGATTCAATTATTGGAAATATTTTACAAAAATGCGTAATTTTTGCTTATGTGATCCATTTGCAAACTTTCTTTGAAACAGATACCATGAGATCCATATTCCAATAAATGAATTTACCAAAACGCTTATTTCTTAACATACCAGACAGTGCTAATGTATCTCTAGAATGCAAACAAATTTTCCCATAAATAACTTTTAATGCTTCAGGCTTCCTAATCTGATTAAAAATAGTCTGTGAATAAAAGGTACAGCTGGAATTACCGTTCCTCAATTTTCAGTTACAAAATTCTGGAAACATTAAATGACCACATGTCGTGTACAATTTTCTTGAACGGGATGGCTCGCACGACTTTAAAAGGATATAAAATATATTTTTTTATCGCTACTCATGAATATGATTCTGAAATTATTCATAATTGTTTTAGAAATTTTCATAAAGATTAAATGTCTTGTATATGAAGAAAAATATTGAAGTAATACGAATAATTTTATAATTATAATAGTAACTCTATATTTTTATAAAGCTTTAAAAAACCTTTTGTAATGTATAAAAATTGTTAATGAAAATTACTCAAAAATAAAAATTATATTAATGCAAGCATTTGTTCTATTTCGGTTAAAAAGCGTGTAACATTTAGTAAAAACTATACGCATAGAGAATATTAATATGCTTTTCTCACGGGAACTGAGATTATTTGTAATCCATATATATATATATATATATAGGATGATTATAATTAGTTCCCCTATTATAAGCCCCACTTTCATGTAAAAAAAAGTAAGTCCCCCTCGTAAAAGTAATCCCCTCGTCACAATGAGTTCCAATTTGAGCTGAAGAAGGGGAAATGGTATGGCCTCAAAAAAGTTACACTGATTTTCCATCCAATTTGGTATGACCTTGCCATAGTGGATGGGCTTTCCACTAACCGTGTCATAACTATTGAATGTCTTGGAAAAATGATGAAAATTTTCAACTGTTGAATGATTTTTTTCGCCAAAAAACCTAAACAATCAAGCACATTGAACACTACAGCTGGTATAATGTGCATCTTATGCCAAATACGTTGTAATTAGATTTCAAAATATCACTGGCAGCCTAATTCACTTTCTTTATGCCAATTACAGCGCCATCTATTGGCGCCACTTTGGAACTTTTCTTTTGAGGGGGATGTTCGCATGACATTAAAAGCATATAAATAATGTTCTTTAAACTTTACTTAAGAATAGGATTACAAAACAGTTCATAATTTTTATTAGAAATTTCCATAACAAATAAATGTCTTGTTTATATAAAAATAAATATTGAAGAAATACGAATAATTTTATAAACATAATAACAACTCTATAAATTTAAACACATTCAAAAACATTATTGTAATGTAAGAAAATTGTTAATGAAAGTTACTCAAAAATTAAAAATTTATATTAATGCAAACATTTGTTCTATTTCGGTAAAAAAGCGTGTAACATTTAGTGAAAATCATACACATAGAGAATATTAATATGCTTCTGAGCATATTTAGTTACTTGAAGAAGAGGGGGAACGGTATGGCATTAAAAAAATAAATAAATAAGAGTTACACCGATTTTTTTTTCATTCAATTTGGTATGACCTTGCCGTGTTGTATGGGCTTTCCACTGACAGTGTCACAATTGTTGAATGACTTGGAAGTAATTTTTTCCGTTAAAAAACCGAAACAATCAAGCACATTGAACACTACAGTTGTTTTAATGTGTAACTCCTGCCAGGTGCGTTGTAATTTCGATTCAATATATCACTGGCAGCCGAATTCATTTTCTTCATGCTTCTTACAGGGTCATCTATTAATACACATTCGAACTTTTTTTGATGCCATACCGATTCTCTCTTCTTCAAGTATCTTCAGTTCAATGACGATGCTTCTTTTTTTTTTACAGCATTTTTGAAAGTGGGTCTTTAATTATAATCATCGTGTATATTAATGGAAACTGAGCTTGTTTCTTATTTATAGCTTTATATAATTCTTCTGTACATATATTTTAGTGTGTCCCTGGTTGGTATAGATTCACAATTCGACCCAATAGACGGTATTTAGGGGGTGATTTTTTTAAAGATTTTTTTCATATTACCCCACTCTCTCTCTACAATATTTGAACCCTAACTAACAATTATATGTTGCGTGTTCTCGCAATGGCAAACCATCAAGTTTGTTCATAAAATGTCATTAAGATATAAACAAAAAAAAATGTATTGAGTTTCTCGTACGTTTTTGAGAAAAAGTATAAGAGGAGGCAAGATTTTTCTGCAACTGATTGTAAGTATATCGGTAAGTTGTTTTGCATACGCCTTCAGTGGTTCTGGGCCAAAAAAGTATAATTTCCCGCTATGAAAATAGAAACAATTAAAAAGTAATTTAACATTTGACATACTAGGTTAGGCCAATAAAATAAAATTAGATATACCAGGCCAAATTTGTAAGCAAGCTTCGTAATATTTTTCAATAAAGCTGATATTTGTGAAGTTGAAGGTGAAATGTCAAAAATTGTAAGGATTTATAACAGATTGATAACTTATGAATAATAATAGGTCTAGTGTAAATGAAGTATAAGAAACAAATTAGTTGTAATGTTCTATTGTCAGAATACTATAGTTGCTGAAAAGGATATTTCATTTGCCTTTCATTTCATAACTAGTCTAACCGACTAATCGCCTTATATATAAGTAGACATACAAAATTATTTTGTATGTTGTCTTGACAATCTTAGACTTTGTATCACATACGTGTGTGGCTCACTAATTGTAGTTCATTGTGAATTCGTAATTGTGATCATCACGTAGTTTTTGTTTTATTGTCGAAATAACCTGCAAACTTTTATTTTAAGTGCTAATCGGATGATTTTATAAATTTTCACGGGGTGTTAAACTGCTCATTCAAAGTAAACAATATATACACCCAAGAGCCAAAACATTATGACCACCTGTCAATAACGAGTTGGCCCACCTTTGGCGGGCAACACAGCTTCAACCCGCCTTGGCATGGATTAATACCACCACTTAATACCAGTTAAATACCACTTCCACCTGATCACGTGCCTTCCACGTCATCCAGGCGAGTTTATTGCACAATGTAGGGGTGGTCATAATGTTTTGGCTCTTGAGTGTAGGTTTGTTTATCAAATAATAACATCCATAAAATTCAAATATTAGTTACTTATATTTATGTGTGGTGTGCATATTAAAGCAGTCCCACGTCTTCGTAGCACTGTTGGAAATATTGGTGGACGTACGCGGAATTCACAATTAGTCCTTACCCATCGGTTAAATAGAAAGGCAGAAGATCAATTGATGGGAAATGCAATTATAAGAGACCAGATTGCAAAACAAGCGTACAAATGAAATTCAATAGCAACGTAACGAACGCCTTCGAGCTAAAGCATTTAGACATGACTGGGCGCCAACGAGCCACCGACACACACAGAGCACATGGACGACAGCGCCTATATGCACATCGCTCATTGACACATGCATCACTTCTACATCTTGGGTTCGAATATGAGTCGGACATCGACTATGTGTCCCTTGCACAAATTATAATCGGCGCTATGGACAAACAAAGCCAACACTACCATGCATTCAAATACAAAGGTGATTTCTGCTGCGCGCCTGGAAACTGTGCAATTAATGATCTGGTTGTACTGCCATCATTGAATTCGACCCAGACGCAAGGAAAAACATTATTTTTTGGAGCAACACCACAATCAAAATTGTTTTTACGTAAAATTCGTAAACTGCACTTGTGAATCAAATTATATTTAATTTTTTCTTTTTTTTTTTTTTTTGTAAACATTGTTCTGTATATATGTATATAACGCTTGTAAATAAAAAATTAAAAGTGTTCCCATGAATCTGAAAGTGGCCCTCTTCTTAAAGCCGTTATAAGTTATAGTCCGTTACCGTTATAGGCCAAGACATATAAAATATAAAAATCGCAATGAATATTTTAATGGAAATATTGTATCAATTTTTAATGCATTTCTTATAAAAATTGAAAATAATGATTATTCAATTATTTAAGAGAAGAAAATTATTAAAATTTCCCCTGAATTTTGTTTTGGTATAATATTATTACATTAATGGGTTTTTTAATTGAAATACGAATTATTTTAATCGCATTATAGCAGGAAATAAAAGATTCATTTAAAATTTAAAAGTATAAAATGAGTTTTTATTGAATGAGGAAAAAAAAATGCTTATATGTATAGTATAAGTTATTTCTATTTGTATAAAAGCAGTATTTCTTAATTTTAAAATTATATGTTTCAAATTTTTTTGAAAAATACAAAAAATATAGTACGCAAATAGCAATATACCACGCATAAAAAGAATGAACAATTACGTACAGGTAAACAATGTATAAATGTCAGAAATATGTTTTTGAATAAATATTAATCAATATTAACAAATCATATTTTTAAAAATTCATTATTTCTGAATATAACATAATGGTCGATTTTCTATAGAAAAATAACTGTCTTATGGAATTCTGTTCAATTAAGAAGAATTCAATTAAAGGAAATTCTTCAATTCTTTAAATCACAGAATGCAGCTAATTTTTAAATTTTTATTAAAAATAAAGTTATTTTGAAATTTGATATTTAATAAGATAATAAATAAAAAATAAAGGGGCAAATAAAACATTAGTTGTAGAAAAAAAAATTCAGCACTTTTAGAAATTAAAAAAATATAGCAAAGAAGTGGAAAAATTAAGCATCTAGTGAAGAATTTACAAATTTAAAATATCAATAAAATTTTTAAATTAATTTAAATTTAATATCTTTAATTAAAATTTATTTGTAGAAATATTTAGAAGCATATGTTAGCTGACAAATTATTTATCCTATTTGTTTCTCTATAGATGGCGCCACGATATAAAACTACTCATTTGATACGAATCATTTAATAATTTTCAAATCGCTCGAATCATTAAAATGATAAAATCACTATTTCTATTTCTGGAAATAGTGAACACGGCTTTTTTTAGTTGTTTTCGAGTAAACAATGAAATTTTACCATTTTATGCTTGGTTGGTAAAAACATGTTTTTGAAATTAGTTATTTGACAAATACTCAAAGAATAATTTTTTTTTTTTTTTTTTTTTTTTTTTTTTTTTTAGTAAAAAAAAAAATATTCATATTTCTGTGACTTCAAAATTCTGAATTTGAAGAACAATATTTTTTGTAAAAGAAACACCCTAAGAAGCAAAAAAAAAAAAAAAAAAAGCATAATTAATTTTTCCTCTTGCAAATGTGTTATTAACAACTTCGATATTTTAACAGTAACGTAGCGTAAAATTTGGATTCTTATAATTAAATGCATTTAAAACTTTATAATGAAAAAAAATTTGGTAAATATTTTTTTCTGTGTATGTCTGGGTCTTATTTCTGACTTATGTATTCAACGACAAACCATTGACTGGTTATGAAAGGAGCATGTTAAAAGATTTTTCTGTAGATTTTATATCGTAGAAAACTCTCCTTGCCAATGATATGCTTTTTACACGGTATAACAGATATGTTTATTTTATAACAAAGGCCATCGAGTTCTTCGTTTTTTAAAGAAGTGACTGCAATGGACCCAACATGTAAATTTGAATCTGAGTCCTCTTGTACTCAGCTTTCCTTTGAGTCTCATTAGAGATCTACTAATTTTCAGTTTTTGTATATCTAAAAAAAAAAAAAAAAGAAGAATATTATTTTTTTTATTTATTTATTTACTTATTGTTATTATTATTATTAGTATGTTTATTTATTGTTTTAATTTTATTTTTTAATTTTATTTTTATTTATTTATTTTATTTTTATTATTTTTTTTAAATGTATTAAAAGATTATTCTGAAAGCTAAATCAAACAGAAAGAAAAGAAAATATCCCATAAAATATTTTATTTTCGTATTATTCCGATAGATGGCAGCATGTCCATAAATCCAAATCCGAGCAGTCATTTAAAAAGAAAGGAAAAGCAATGGCCGCAGCTATTAAAACAGTTGACAGAACATGTTTTTGCAACATGCTTTTGATAATAAAATAAGAATGACTATACGTGATTGCCAATGGGAAAGAATTAAAATAGACAAATGATGGGTTTGCCATAAATTATAAATACGCCTCCTTTTTTGAGTCAGTTAATTTAATTTATATATAGAACTGCACCTGGGCTTTTTACTAAGCTAATAAATCAACATAACATATACATTGTTTCAAGCAGTTTGATGCATCTTTTTAAACAGAATTTCGCAAATGTTAATGTGCAATGTTAGTAATTTAAATTGAAATATATTTAAAAAGTATACAATTAAACCTATATTTTAAAACATGTGCAATGCATTAAGACATGTAAAGTACTTAAATCAATTAATGAAGTTCAATAATGATGTTATATTATAGCAATTAAATTATTATAGGATATTGCTGATAACAAATATATTATAGAAGGATTCCTTAACATATATATATATTTTTTTTTTTCCAATGGCAGATTATGAACAGTTATAGCAAAAAAAAGAACAACGAAAAAAAAAAAAACATATAACATATAACAACAACAAAATAATACAACAAAACATGCTGAAACAGAGTTTATTAATCTAACAAAAATGCCAAGTTGCAGATCTTTTAGCCACTAAAAAGTGTTACCAGGTGCACCACGGGGGAGGTGCCTTAACATATAAAATAAGCCATATTAATTATTAAAACGTTTATTGACAGTCTGTCTCATAATCACATTGAATTTCTAAACTTGTGAACCTAATGGAATTCGAATGACGAAATCTTCAACGTCTAATACGGGTAAGGACTCTAATCATAAATATATAGATCGAATCTTAAACTGGGATCAAAGATACGAGAAGGAAATTATAGACACACAAGTTGCCATCCCTGGTATTGGTGTTTCACCACTTGCAAACGAGGGTGCAGTGTAGCATCCCTCTTCAATGGTGCATTCTGAATAACGCTGAATCTGTTGCATTTCTGCAGTTCTATTAGTGAATGAACTTAGGTTAAAGTGTCGCCCATATGAAAACAACAGCAGTATAGTTCGATCATCATCTATGTGGAAGATACATAGTATTCAATTTAGAAGGCAGAAACAGGAGAATCGATCAGTTGTTAGAGGTGTAAATCAGACATATGCGGCGCAAAACAATTTCGAAACAAATAAAAATTCAATGGATATTGCGAATTATTGTTATTTTAATATTATGTAATTTAATATTTTAATTAATTAAAATATAAATTATTTTATTGCAATAAAAATTCCTCCGAAATCGCCTCTCGTCCTACGCTGAGTTTGTATCCGTCTGATTTGGTCATTTGCCAGTTTTATACATAACCGGTAGTAGATCCATATTAAATATGAGAAACATAATGGAACAGTTTGTGTAAACGCCTGTAATCTATAAGCCAGCTATTTGGATGGGGAGGGGGATTTTACGATACGAATATGCCTGGCAATTATCCTAGTATGCCATTCACATGCTAGTTATGCATCATGTCGAGCTCGAAATCTCTAATTTAAATCTTTCCATATATATACAGGCTCGCACCCAGATGTGAACTAGAGGGCCTAAGCCCCCCTGCAAGCCCATGTGTGAAAATGTGTTTAAAACTATGGCTGCTTTTACCATTAAGGCTAAATTGTTCCTCCTTAAATGTTTCATATTTCAATAAATCAGTATCAATTTTCATATCTCGCCTGAATGTGTTGATTTGAATCGGTATTTTTCATTAGTTATTCATCAAATTATTGAAGTTGACATAAGCGATGTCATCGATAAGTTGCCAAAAGAGAAAAGATGGTTGAATTTTAATTTATAATTTGTTTATGAAGTGTTTTTAGAAATTAAATTTTTATTTTATTGAAATGTATTTTAGTCTCGTGCTCCACTTTTTTATGCATTTTAACTAAGTAGGACCAATTATTTATAAAACAATTTTGATTTGAGATACTTTTATAGTTTTCTTACAAAGTGACGTATTGAACTTTAATAAACGGTTATGCTTTATTTTGTTGTATCCATCTACTGTGTAAACGCCAATATATATATGCATATATATATATAGTAATTGTAATTATACAAAGATAGGTTTGGGTAATATAATTATAGAAAATCAGACACATATGAAAAAAATTGTAATAATATTTAAATAAATTAGTAATCATCATGATTATAATCAACTAACCATATTTAAATTCTGCAGATAACCATGAAACATTTTAAAAAACAATCGTAATCCGAGATTTTTAAGTATCAAGTGATTGATCAAAAAGGCTCTTAACGAAAGTGATATCAAACACCTCATGTATGGAAAGCTAGAGTGTCATATGGCACTATGAGGCCCAAAAGTGTTGCGATGTTGTT
>BPLR01013870.1:0-29160 GCA_021605095.1 Caerostris extrusa
AAATAAAACTCGCATGCATTGTTGAAGTGAATAGGTTTAGTTTGTCGCTCTACGATCATTTTGTGCACACTTTGGGCTAATTTCACCGGGCCTGCAATTTAACGTGGATTCCGAGCTACTAGAAACTGAAGAATTGCATAGTTCTCCTTCACTGTAAAATAAAAACTCGCATGCATTGTTGAAGTGAATAGGTTTAGTTTGTCGCTCTACGATCATTTTGTGCACACTTTGGGCTAATTTCACCGGGCCTGCAATTTAACGTGGATTCCGAGCTACTAGAAACTGAAGAATTGCATAGTTCTCCTTCACTGTAAAAATAAAAACTCGCATGCATTGTTGAAGTGAAAGGTTTAGTTTGTCGCTCTACGATCATTTTGTGCACACTTTGGGCTAATTTCACTGAAGAATTGCATAGGGCATGCATTGTTGAAGTGAATAGGTTTAGTTTGAAACTGCACAAGAATCATTTTGTGTTCGAGCTCTCCTTCACTGTAAAATAAAACTCGCATGCATTGTTGAAGTGAATAGGTTTAGTTTATCGCTCTACGATCATTTTGTGCACACTTTGGGCTAATTTGACAGAGACCTACATTTTAACGTGGATTCCGAACCACCAACAAGCATCCATCCCGACGCCAGGATTCGAACCTAAAGCATGTGATACCAAAAAGGCCAGAGAACTAGCCAATTGGCCATCAGGTCGCTTGAGTAAACATGAGTAAGATATATATTATTTAAAATATTACAAGCCTTATTTTTTATCCAATTTACAAAAAAAAAAATATTTCTGTATTGATACCTTAATCAAAAATATGCTACCCCTGTCGACAGATGTCTTCACTTTTCAGCGTTAAGCAAAATATTTAAATACGTGTAGCAATTGAACTATCTTACATTAAAAAAAAAAATTATTTAATTTCTCTTTGTTGAAAATAATATCAGTCTGGTGGAACCTGAAATCCTTTCTTCTCTATTATTAGGAAGAACATCCACAGAATTTTTTTTTCTTATCGCAATTGGTCGGGTCGATAGCAACATTTTAGACCATGAACCGCGCGTAGTACCCATTGAAGTCTAACTTGGCTCATTGTCGCTGAAGAAGGAGAACAGTGACTTCCGGTAGGACTTTAAGGAAACTAGAATATTTGAATATCGTATGGGATAACCCCTTGGAAACTCTCACCAAGTAGTCCATCTAATGAGGCACGACGGTGAACGTAAATACCACCAAGCCTCCACATTTTTTGAATACAGCAAATTCGCCAGAGGATTGAACCTCAGGTATAATGCTGACCACCGGAGCATGTTACCATTGTGTCACGAGTCGGGCAGACAATCTAGTATTGACATAATTCACCTATTCCGTCGCATTAGTAGATTTTGATGTTCAATAAATCAAATAGCTACATCGAAAAGAGTTACTTTTACACTGATAAATATAATACAATTAGTCAAATAAAAACTTTTCAATTTTTCAAATCTTATCAATTTTTTCTGCACCAGTCATGGAGGCAAAGAAAATATCATTTGATTTGTAACATTTTTTCATGGAATTTTCTATGAAGCAACCATAAAAAATTTTAATGTCAAATGGGCAAGATTTCTGTTATGTTTCTAAATAAAACAAATAGTAGACTATGAACATTTACCTAAACAGTAAGTAGCGAAGGAAAAATAACATTGTAGATATCATTACATACCATAGTTTTTACCATTACAAACGAGAGTTTTACATATTATTGCATACCAGAGATTTTACATACATACTATTAAACATTGATGTGTTCTCAAGTTTAATCTGTCACTTTGATATGCTCAAACAAATAAATAGATTTTGAAGAAATTCCATAACAATTTAATTTTTAGTATATTGATGTAAACTAGAAGATAAATAAAATAAATTTTCAACTTAAATCCTCTTAAATATTTAAATTGACCTATAATTATGTAAAGTAACTAAGAAATGTATAAATATTAATAAAGTAATCTATCGAGAATAATAAATAGAATCTAATATTTAATTTGTGCAGTTAATAATTTTCTGGATTGGTTTGCTTCGTCGACTCTACGGTCAACTTTTTGCACACGAGGGCTAAACAGACCGGGACCTACAGTTTAAAGTGGATTCCTAACCACTACAAACATTTTAAGCTGCTTCTTCCTTGGCACAGCCGGAACTCGAACCCAAAACCTGTGGTACCGAGCGCCAGACACTAGCCACTCGGCCATCAGGCTCGAATAATTTTCTGGAATAACGCCTCCCTGAATATGAATATGAAACAAAACTGATTTTGAAATTATTTAAAAATTCATTTAATTTAAATAAGAGGTTTTTACAATTTATCTGAGCCTAAAAGGTCGTAAAAATTTTCATCTTATAACCCAATTTTTCTGAGAGTCAAGTCTCCACTTAAGACAATGACCTTCGCTTAGTATGACTACCTTTTTGTCATAAAAAATAAATGGACAGCATGAGAGGGGGAGCAGATGTGAATAATTCAGACATCAGAGTAGGGGTCAGCTGAAGTTGCACTCATTTTCCTCATGTCAAACTTCAGTTGCCATATGGAGGAAGGCACCACGCCTAATTTGATTTCAGTATTCAACAATGAAGAAAAACATGTATTGAAACATGTATGCAAACATTTCTTGTTTCTTCTCGATACTAGGTTATCTTCGAGCTCGAGGAATTGGATTTTTAATTTTTTAAAAAATGTATCTAGTCTGTGATAGAACGAATATTACCAATTACAGTTTTAATTTTTATAAAATAATATTATTTATGTATGTGTTGTTTCTTATCCCACTTGGTAGACAGCAATATCTAGACCAAGTTCAAGAACCCGTGGGCTCTCTTGGAAGGCAGCTTCTGTTGTGATGAAATATCGTAGATATAAGTCTGACTTAGGTCCGTGTCTTTGAAGAAAGAGGACAGTATCTTCCGGGAGGATTTTTAGGGGGAACTACCCGTGTTTGCTGTATCGCATGGGGAAAACCCAGAAAACTCGCAAGTAGTCTCTCAGTAGTCAGACTTACGACGCAAGATGTTGTACATCACAAAAGCCAACGAAACTCCTCGTTTTTAGAAACAGTGTCTACAACAATTTCGCCATTGGATTGAACCTCCGCCATAATGTTCACCAGGTGCTCACGTTGCCACTGAGCCATGAGTAGAGCAGGATGATTAGTGAAAAGTAATGTGAAATATATTACCGAAACCAAAATTTTTGAAATAAATTCCTACATAAAAGCAACTCGCGTTCAAGTTAAATTTATGGTTTGTCATAGATTTTTAGGTGTTTTGATGACCAATTGACTAGCGCTCTGGCCTGGGGTGCCACAGGCTTCAGGTTCGATGCTGGCGGTGGCATGGATGTTTGTTAGTAGTTTGGAATCCCCATACACTTGTAGGTCCGGTCTAAATAGCCCAAAGTATGCAAAAAATGACCGTAGAGCGACAAACCAAACAGAGTTTTTCTAAAATTTTGTTTTTAAGAGTTTTATTTTCCAATTAAAATATAAATAATATTACTTTATTGCGACTAGGAAGATTTATAATTAGTAAAAAGTTTAAATAATTATCCCTTTTACTGTTTTTATACATTTTATCGATATTTTTCAAAAAAAAAATTATTTACATCCCATTTAAATTTAAAAGCTGCCTTTAAATTTCCATCTGTGAAGTCTATTGATACAACAAATTTCAGCCTGTCATGCTTGCGTTGTCAGTTCGCTTAGATTAAGTTGTCAAATCATGCAATCTCCTATTTTCAAAGTGAAATTTATTCAGTCATTGTTGAAACGTTGACCAAATTCTACAAAAATGTAATTGACCTAAAGGCTGTTAACAATTTCAAAAATTAGAATCTTAAATTTTTGATATTTCGCTAATTTGGTTAAAATGTGATCTGCCATAAGGCAGAGGGCCTTAGCCCACCATGAGGCTGTTGCACCAATGAAGAGGAAGGTAAAACTATGTCAGCCATTTAAAGAAAGGAATCTATATTAGGTGCTTAAGATTATAAGATAGTTTAAGAATTTTAACGGTAAAAGCCATCTGCTAGTTAAATTCCTATTTGTTTTGAAAGTTTAGAAAGTCAGCTGCAGCTAAAAAGTGTGATGATATTATGGATTCAGTTATCTCTTAATATAGTTAAAGCAATTTAAAATATTATACTGAAATGGCTGCGTTAAAGCACTTCATATTTATCAGGTTGTCTGCTTACTTTCTTCTGGGTTTCTTACACGTATGATACAAAATTGCTTTTAAAAAGACCCATTTAAAGTTGTTTACTAAAATGTTCTATGTAATAACACATTCAAAAAAGCAATTTTCTTTGTGAATACAAAGCATGTGAAAGATTTTGCATGCTTTAAAAATTTGTCACATTTATGATGAATCACATCAAGTTACATTAAATGACATCAAATTACAAAAGAAGAGCTAATGTTTGATTTAAAAAAATTTTATGAAGGAAATATTAGAATATTAATATATATATAAAATATATAAATATATATTTATTAAGGGAATATTAGAAGATATTTTTTCATAATCTTATACCAAATTTCTAATACAGTTTTCTTATAAATTATTTTTTGCATTGATAGAGCGTGATAAAATTAGTGTTATTCCTAGCACGTTTCTAAAAAAGTATTATCTGAATCAGACAGTTAAACTTTTCCTAAATGATAATTAAAAAAAAATATATTGAACAAATTTATCAAAAACATATTCACAATAGAATCTAATATTTTTAGTGGTCACAAATAAATAGGCATTAAATTTTTAAAAAACGTCACTTGAAATTTGTTAAAATTTAACAAACCTAAGAAAGAATATTTATATTATTATTTTAAACAGAATAAATTTATACAATTAATTTTCAAAAAAAATTAGAAATGCAGGCAAATAAGAAAAAGCTATGCCAATAGTTCGATTGTTTCTAAGATTTTGTTCTGATGAATTTATTAATAAAATATAAAGTCTTACTTATTACCTATTTTAATAGTTGTCTGCAGTTAAAAATTCTAAATATTTATTTATTGGTTTCATTTTACATAATTTTAATTCGCAAAATATTCTATTGTTTCTTAAATATGGCCTGATCTGATAAACAGCAAAAACCTATTTTCATTATAAATCGAATAAATTTGTCAAAAATAGTTTTTAAACAGATTCGTTTAATTTTTTTAAACATAAAATGCTTTAAAAGAGCAAAGAAGTTATCTTCTATCGAACTATATCTTCTATCATTTTATTCCGATAAAAATTATGAAACAACCACGATTATTACTGTAAAATGTTCTTTAGATCACCTAAAATTTATTCGACAAGTGA
Source organism: Caerostris extrusa (assembly GCA_021605095.1). Classification (NCBI taxonomy): domain Eukaryota; kingdom Metazoa; phylum Arthropoda; class Arachnida; order Araneae; family Araneidae; genus Caerostris; species Caerostris extrusa. Next base: position 5,342 of record BPLR01013870.1, read on the forward strand.
TATTTTCAAATAAAGAAAAAAAAAATTGTGAGATAATTTTATGCTTCAAAATTTTTTCCTCCAAAAAAAAAAAAATTGTTAGCGCAAAAAAACGAGAAGCTCAGATTTAAGTTAACGAAATGCTTTTAAAAAACCCCCGATTTTTACTTGAATGATAAATAGGCTCATATTCAAAAATGAGAGTAAGTTTAACAGTTTTGACTGCGTTGGCCTTAAAATGTCATGAAGGAGAAAAAAATAAAATAAAGTTTTAAAATTTAAAGTATGTGGGATTGGTTTATTTGTCGCTCTGCGGTCATTTTGTGCACACTTTGGGATAATTAGACTGGGATCTACAGTTCAACGTGGATTTCGATTCACTCACAAACATCCTTGCCACCTCCAGGATTTGAACCTTGAAGCCTGTGTTATCAAAAAGCCAGAGCACTAGCCAATTGGCCATCATGCCGCCTAAACTACGGGGGAATATAAACATTTATTGGTATAATAGATCATTCCTTTTTTATAACTTTTAAAAATACAACTTAAAGCGGATAGCCCGATATTTTAATATGGAAAATAAAGTTTGTATGAAGATAATGATCCTGTAAACATACTGCTCGTCATATTCGTCGTTATTGTTTTTATAACTTTCCCAAAAAAATAGCTAAAAATCTTCTAAATTAGAGGTTTTATATCTAAAAAATTTTTACGAAGATAACTATGGGTTTGGATAAAAAAGCGAGATATTCAAATAAAATATGAATTATAAAACATGATCCAATTATAGAATTATAATGGTAGGAAAATAACAACTAAAGCATGATTTACCTTCTACATTAATATTTTGCTAAAGATCTACAAATGCATTACATTTTCGTTAATTTTAAATTTATGCTCCTTTTAATTGTATTTTATATGCCGCTGTAAGATGTGCATCAATCTAGTAATTAGTGATTATTGAAGCAAATTGAAACATATGCACAAAGATTTAAATAAGAGGAAATGAAAAAAAAAAAAATGTTTTAATGATACTTTCCAAAAACGATGTTTTTAATCTACTTAAATATTATTATGATAATTTCACAGGTTAAAAATATAGTCTATGTATGCCATTGTAAAAAAAAAACAACTGATAAATTATTAATTAATTTATTTATTTAAATAAATAATTTTAATAAAGTCTGGAAATTTTAATGGAAGCAGTTTCTAGACTCATTTAAACCACTTCAATGACCTGAAAAAGATATAGAGAGAGAGGCTGATCAAGACCTAAAAGTGGTCTCGCCAACGCGCTGAGGTTCAGTAGATTATTCCCACCAAATATTCGCATATCTGTTGATCTAACCAGAAAACATCCGAGTGTCAACGGTTAGACGTGATATAGATGGTCTGCAGAGAGAAAAATCTTTCAAAATGAAAGTTTGTTTATCCTTTCTTTCTCACTTCTAGATATCGGGTAGTAACAATTCTTTGACACCGTCATGAGTTCTTTATTTTCATGTAGATATATTAAGTATTATGGAGGTCGGAGAACTAAACAACACTATTTGAGGCATAAAATAAGGCAAAACACATCTGACGCTTTAAAAGACACAAGGACAATAGAAGAATTTCGACCACTAAACGGTTTCTATTGAAGGGGAGGGCCACTGGAATGGCGTATGGTTTTAGCATACTCCATTGGCCCACAATATGGGCCAAGATGTCCATTAACAACTTCACATTAAATTCTTTCCGTAAAATTGATTATAAATTAATTAATTTAAATTTACCCCTTACAATATATTTTTAGACAATGAATTTCAAAATAGCTGATCAATAAATAAATAGTACCCTTTTAATACCAAAATAACACATCATTTCAGATATAATGTATTTTTTTTTGAAAACCATGAAAGTGAAAATATTCAATAAAAGTTTTAAATAAGTAATGAAAATATTTTAGTTTTACATATCATTGTTTCTATGTTAAATACCTTAATTTCTCACGTCAAACCTGCTAGTTTGACATAATCTGTTATATACACGGATAATGTAATGATGTGAGATAAAAATTAAAATTCATTAGTGAAGTCATTCAACGCTAAGATATATATTTATCCTTACCCAGAATACACCACAGGAAACCTGCGAAACATTACCCACATTGTTACACCACAATTTGAAATGAACATCCCCAAATTCGCATTCTTCTATCATCCTTCTAGAGCTTAATGAAATTATTTTCTGACTAACAGATTTGTGTCTATCTTTAATTTAAATACCCTTTTTGCTCCAGTATGCAAAACATTTCTATTAATTGTTGCCGTGGCATTAAAACTAATAACGAGAATGTACAAAATTTCTTACCTGTACCATTCAAGACCTCTCTGATAATGGCGATCGAAGAAATGAGTTTCTGGACCGGACGCGCTCGTATGTCAGGATGGACCCTCAAGAATTCCAGCAGAGCTCTAGTACCACACTTCTTCACACCGATTATCAAGGCTTGGGGCAGTCTCTCTTTATTGGTGGGCTGATCATCACACTTCTCTTCTTGGGATGTTTTACAACCCCATACCCTGGTATAGGTGTGGTAAAAGATACCGGGTAAAACTCCATTGCGGGGATTCCAGCTTCTGTCACTACTTGCAGAACTTCATAGCTGTTGGATTCAGATCTTTCTTTGATTCCCCTGGGTAGCCATGCTCTCACCACATACTGGTCCACTTGTAAAGTTGGTGGCAGAGACTGAGGAGTAGTGGTAGTTATAGTAGACATTCGGGACTCTCTGTCCTTTGCTAGAAAGAAGATAGTAAGGGTCCGCTTTTGTCGAGGTGCGATAGGGAGCCAAAACTGTAGGCTGGACATTCTTCAATATGGTCGCATGTTTATGTTTCTTCAATCGCGCTAGTCTTTTACTCACATTTTGAGTGACGATGGATCTCAGTTCAGCATTGCCCACATTCTTTCTTTTGCCAGAATGGTGGATACCGATGATTTCAGAATGTTTATAATTGTCCATGCCGACATGTTCCATGCCTTTCTTAGGATTATAGTCTTTGACACCGTATTCATCATATAGACCTATTCGGCAGCAGGGTAGGTGTACCAAAGAAAAGAATGGAAATAGACTGAAGGAGAGGCCAACAGCAATCAGCAGAAGACTTCGCAAGCTGCAACGCCGTCTGAATCTAAGTTCTAGCATGACTCTACTGATATGTATATCTCGTGGTTTGCTTCAAGAATAATTAGTTTGTAGATATTAGGATCAGTCTGACTGATGAAAGGATATAAATGATAAATTTCAGTCTTATACAGCGCTTCATTTTGAGAAATAAGTTTTCTTTTATTTTTAAAGTCTTCATAGAATAAAATTCGCATATACTTGTTAAAAAAATTCGCAATAAAAATTCATAATCATTAATATTAAGTTTCTGCATTATTAAAAAACTTAAATAAATGATATCTTGTGTTTTTTTTTCTCTTTTTACTTTTAATGATTTTGAGAAACAAGAGTTTTAAAATAAAATTATCAACATTCAAAATTCAACTTTTAAATTTTCAAAGTTTCCATAAATTGTAAAAAATTATTTGGTCAAATAGTTGAATTTTAATAATTTACTTTAAAAAAAGGTTCAATTACAATGTTTTCGCTACGCATTCATAATCAGACGCTTCCGAACACTTTAGTAGTTTATAGAGATCAACGACTTTATCTATCAAATAACACCCATCAAAGAACACAAACGACTCACTATTCTTTGCCTTCTCAAGCGCATACCTCTTGAGACAAGACGATTTGTTATAATTGTCCGACACGCCCATTATTAGCATGAAAAATTGATTCTCCAAGTATTTTCAGTGGAGGAAAAAGAAGTCTCTCTTTAAACGATTTCTGTCAGTTTTGTTGCTTTACATCACGTAAAAACAGCTTAACATATTCTTTACAACATTAATCATTACAGGCGCGTGACATTGCTCCAAATTAATGATACTCGGTTACCATTGTTACAGAGGAATTCTCGCTTTAAATAGACGAATTAATTCTTTGGACGAGACCAATATAGTCAAAAAAATTTTCAAAAAACGAAAATATTTATATCTCGTAATATAAAAGAATTTTGACAGCTTAATTATCAAAGATCAAATCTGTAGAATAATAAATGGAAAGAGTTTCAATACATTTAAGTTTATAATGGTAAAAGTTCAATACATTAGAGTTTTTTCATCATCATTTAAGAATTGAACATAGTTGATATTACTATCGTGCTTTTTATGCGTAATAAGAAATTTTAAATTCTGTTAACAAATTATCTTTAGATTCATTGGCAATTGATTTTTTTTTTTTAAATTTTCCCTATTAAAAGATTCAAGCAAAAATATAATCAATTTGATCAAAATATTAATAACAAATCTTGCCGTTCACAGTTTTATATACCTTATCCCTCCATTCAAATTCATCATCATCTTTAAGAAGCAGTTTCGAAAAGAAGAAAAGAGAATCTACCATGCTCCTTTATACACTCCTCTCCAAAACAATTGTCCACAAGAAAAAAACTCTGGAGTCAATTCTGTCCATACGAACTAAACATACGATCTCGCACCAACAGATTCGTCGCTTGACAAACTTTATGAAACGCCGACAGTCCCAAGTTCCCAACAGACTCACCACCAATTAACGGCCACGGTCTTCCCTGCTGGCACGAACCACCTCTGCCTGGAGAAAGAGGTGTCATCTTCTGTCGCATGCCAGAACTGGCACTGCCCACGAATCCTCCGAGCACTGATCAGTTAAATGAGGGACTTGGATCCTTCAGTGGGCCCGAAGCGCAGCGCCCTCCCGTGGCGGTTGTCGAAGACCACAGGAACGAGTGAACGGTGTTTAAGCCATCGATCTTTTCCAAAAGAGGGAAAAAGAAGGATTGAATTGGAAGCGTGAGGGGGAGGGGGTGATGGAATGGCACTGAGGGGGTTGAGGGTGGGAGAGGGATCACATTCTCTTTCTGGTCAGCTTTCGGATGAAAAGGTCGAAAATTTTCGAATTCGGATGTCTTCATCAATGGAGCGTGGCTGAAAAGGAGCAATAGTTTTACGGTGGGAAAGTGCTGAACAGAACGAGATTGAAACGTTAGAAACCAATACTGAAAAGTCTTTTTGAGGGTTTTGCTTTTGTGTGGGTGTTTTGACTTCTTTTAAATTAGGAACAAGATCTTGGTCGTAGAAAGTTTTTATTAAATGTTTTTTTTTTTAATTTAAAATAAAGTCTTAATTGGAGTTTAGTGGGGAAATAAAGGGACAAACTTATGAGTACATCTGCTTCAATGGTTTAAAAGCCATTGCAGTTTGTAGCAATTGGTGTCGATTTATATCCAGAATTATTGATGTAATTCGTTATCGTTATTGTTTCTTTATTGGTAATTTTTACAGTAGATTTTACAAAAGCATTCAGTTACCATAAAGATTTTCCAGGAACGCATCAGATATTACTTCCCAACAATGTGTGTGTAGACTAGCAAATTTTCTTTGCTGCATCCTGAGTAACGCTGAATTCGATACAAATCAACGAGCCAATGTGGAATGACAAAATTAAAAAAGTTTTCAGAGATGGGGGAGAAACAAATAAATATATCGTATAAAAATAACAGTCAGTAAGATTAACATTCCTTTTAATTTTATGATTTTTGTACAATGTTAGTGAGAAGTATAATTTTTATCTCTCTATATATGATGGGCATATTTGAATACTTTAATTCGATAGATTTAAAATTTCGAATACTTACAGCGACACATTTTTCAAACCTACTTTTTTATCCATCATTAATATTTAAAAGCAATTGAAAATATTAATAAAAGATACCTAAGGGTAAATTGCATATTGAAATTATTCAAAAGTACAGGGTGATTATAAAAAAAAAAAAAACTTTCTCTGTATACGTGTCCCTGGCTATCATATCGTTCACAGGAACTGAATGAAATTTTTGGTATAAGTTATTTTGAGGTATGCTCTCAAGAAACATATAAAAAACAACAGGTAAACTCCAATAGTAACTGTTACAGTGACACGATTTCAAAATTTCAAATGGCAAAGCCTACTTTTTTTGTTAGAAAATGATCTCTGATAATGAAAAACCATAAACAACAATGGAATCGCACCTGTAGAACGAAACTCCCGGCTCTAAGCAGACTAAGAAGAAAAGTGAAAAGAACCAATAAGAACATAGAAGTAACAGAAAATATTTTTAAGTGTTTCACAAATTTTCCACGTCACCTCCTTCACACAAGATGACATTTGCATGAGGCAGATGTTGAATAGCACTGTATCACGTACCATAGCAAGATGAATCTTTTTGCCTGATGTCTGATGCCGTCTTTCAAATCAGATGCAGTTTACGGGTTTAAAAGCATACACTTTAGATTTCATGCATCTACACAGCCAAAATTTCTTTGGAGTGAGATCTTTGGATGATGGTGAAAACGGAAACGGAGTTGGTAAGAAGATAATTGTGTCCCCAAACTATTATGCTAAGTAACGTTTGATGGGAAATGCCACAAATGGAGGAGCTCCATCTTGCATCCACAAGACGTCAGATTGAGTATCTTGCTGCAGATACCTGAAAATCTAAAGTGTACGCATTTAATCCACATTCTGATGGAATATTTCAAATAAGATGTCATCAGACGTCCTAACTGGTTAACAGGTTCATCTTGCCATGGCAAATGCTTAGTGCTTTACATCGTCTGTCTCATGCAAAGTGTCATCGTGTACGCAGGAGGTCATGTGGAAAATTTGTGAAGTGTATTAAAATGTTTTGTTTTATTGGATCTTTTTACTTTCCTTCTTATTCTGTATATTGCTGGCAATTCTGCAGTTAATATTTCAACGCTATTCATGGTTTTTCACTATGGAGATCACCTTGCAATAAAAAAAGTAAGTATTGCCATTTGAAATTTTCGAAATCGTCTCTAACCATAACTGTTTAAGTTTACCTGTGGTTTTTTCATATGATTATTCAGCGTATACCTCCAAACACTTTAAACCAAAATGTCATTCAGTTTCTGTGAATGTTATGATAGCTAACGACTCATATACCAAGATGGTATTTTAATAATCCCTTGTATATCGTGTTGATTAATACAAACTATTGTTAAGATAAATCATATTTTTATTATCGTTAATTTTTATTGAAAATTGTAAATTATAAAAAATTATTCCGGATCTTTTGTAAACATCGTCCAAATTTGCAGCTAGTTTTCCTTTTTATCAATTTGTGATTTTGAACAACACTTAAGGTTTGCCTGGGGCCTTCTCGAAAACGCAAGCAATAAATCAATTAAAACTATTAATCAAAGAAAATAATATAATTTTCATTGTTTAAAAAATGATGCAATAATTTTGCATAGCTTGGAAAGCAGTTAGCTTTCTATGAAATGCACTGGCGCACGAAGAAATTTAGTGACAGTATTGGTTTTAGTGGCTCTGATTTATCAATGAGACGATTTTTTATTTAACGTACGACACTCATTCAGGAGAGAAATAAAAGTTTCAAGCAAAGGTTTTTTTTTTTTTTTTTTTTTTTTTTTTAATAATTGTTTTTGAATAATATTGTATGAGAGAAAATTCAAGAAACTTCGTTCAGTTTGCTAGAATTAATACGATACTCTTTACTAGATTTGTCGTTGAACCTACTAGTTTTTTAAAAACAACGATTTCAACGAACGGATTCGAACTGCGTTGATTCGTACATGAGTAATGTCGGCCATTAGTGAGGATTCAGGAAGAGTGTGATTTAACACTAAGAATATCGTTATTTCAGATGATGAATATTTATTTTGGAGATATAAGTAAATTAAATTTATACCTCAATCATCATGTGTTATCTTTCTTATTATAGAAATAACCTGCACATTATAAAATTATCTTACAATCTTTATTGATTAATTATTTTTCAATATTCTGACTTAGTAGATATTCATTTTAAGCCAATCCTTCAAATAAGCTATTTCCTACATGAATAACTAACTGCTTATAAATTCAATAAAAATATTAATTTTATGAACAGAATGTCATAAAGAAATAAGCATTGGTTACTTCTTCTTTGGAGCAACAGCCACATGGTGGGGCCAAGGCCGTTTGCCTTCTGGCAGATTTCGAGACAAAAAAATGTTTTCTTTTTTTACGGGGTAGGATTGTCAACTCTACACCCAACGTTCTACAGTCATATTAGAACATAGGGGCCTGATGGCTGAATGGCTAGCACTCTGGCGCTCTGTACCACAGGTTTCGGATTCAAGTCTCGATGGTGCTGGAGTGAATGTTTGTAGAGGTTCGGAACCTACTTTAAGCCGTAGGCCCCGGTCTCATATGATCGTAGAGCGTCACAGAGCCCAATCAGACTTCTTCTCACCCACATCCTTCCCAAACTGTAGAGGGGCAACTCAGCTCTAGGCACAGGGATGTGGTGCTGGGGATTCCAAACCCCTACAAGCATTAATGGCACCGAGCACCAGAGCACTGTTCACTCGGCTATCAGGCCCCCAAGCATTGATTTACTTAGTTTTAAATACTATCGTTTCAAAGAGCTGTTTACTTTTTCACATGGAGTGCATTTACAACAATGCCTTTGCAACCTCATATAACAGAGGAACATTTGAATCTTAACTATCTAGAATGAAAGAATCCTGTCCGTTTTATATAGTTTTAAATCCGCGTTTTCCTTATTAATGAAGCCTTGGAAAAATAGGGTAAAAGCTTGGAGAAATTCAAGAAAACACAATATTAAGGTGGAATTAAATTCCTTAATATGGATTATTTTCAGTTAAAATTCACACAGACATTTGTTTGGTTTGTCGCTCTACCGTCATTTTGTGCATTCTTTAGGTTAATTATACAAGGACCTGCAGTTTAGCATGGATTCCGAACCACCAGTAAACATCCATGCAACCGCCAGGATTCGAACCAGAAGCATGTGGTACCAACGGCCAGAGCACTAGCCAAATGGCAATCAGACCACCACACAAATATTAGAGAAAATGTGCCATCTAATGGAAACTTTCACTGATTATATATATATATATATAAAATTTGACAACCTAAATATCTTTGATCTCTTATTAAAATACTTTAATTAGTATATAATTTATTGTTTTTATTTATGTGCTAAATTCTACTAAGTGGAATGTACTTAAAAAAGTTAATGCAACCTTAATAGAAAACTGAATTAAATATCTGAAATGGATAAAATGTGGAACTGTGGTATCAATGATAAACTGCACTTCTTGTACCATTTAATTTTAGGCTCCCATTCCACTGCATCCGTCTCTCTTTACAAAAAGGATTAATGCAGTGTATCGGCCCTTTGAACACAAGGTACAATCCCATACAAATCGTTCTCTCCTGGCGGTTTTCCGGTTACTATAGTAACGGCCCCATCATTTATCTGTGGCTCACGAGGAAGGCGAAAGGTTCTCTCGAATAACAAGGAAGGGAAAAAAGCGTCGGCGATTAGTAGATCTTCTCCAGAAAGGTGCTCGCCCTAATGACATCAACAAGTAAGAACTGTTGCAGTCATTAAAGAAAGCGGTGTTTTTAAGCGGATACCTGCAATTAACTGTAACTGCAGCCGTGGAAGCAATTTAGAAGCACGTGATGTTGAGGAAGTGACCATTCTAAAGATTCATACAAAAATATACGGGGATAATTCAGACATAAAGTACTATGTGTTTCGTGAAAAAAAGTGTTAAAAAATAACTTCAATCATTTTTAAATCTTGTTTATGTAAATATTTATTCATTGTGGTATATCACGTATTTAACAAAGTAAGATATAATTTTATTATGTTCTGTAACTTCTAAGCATTTACATGCCATAGGGTTGTAAATTTTAAAACCCCACTTAAATTTCGATGCGATAATCTCAAATATGCACTCATATTCGCTTCGATTTTAAAAGCAACAATGGCTTTACACTCCACCAATGTTAATTAAACCTTCACCCAATGATTCGATTGTTAAGCATATTAATGTTATAAGTTTTTCATGTATCATCATCAATGAAGCAACAACTCCAAGGGGAGCCAAGATCGTCTGCCTACTGGCAGATTTCTGATAGGTGATGTTTTTGTTTTTAAGGAGTAGGGTTGTCCGTCCAATGCTTTACAGTCATATTAGACCGAGACGTACAGTTTAAAGTGGATTCTGAATCACTACAAGCATCCATGACACTTCTCGAGACTCGAACCGAAACCTGGGGCACTGAATGCCAGAGAGCTAGTCACTCGGCCATCAAGCCCCTTTTTACATATATAGAGAGTATTAATTTAAAGTTAACAGACTCGTATTTATCAAGTTTGATAATTAAAGGATTTAAGTCAACAAACTTTTAGATAATAGTTAATCCTAACAGTTAAAAAATTAATTAAATAGAGGCATCTGAAATAACATATGCATTATATCGTAATACATTTACGGTTATTTTTTATTTGCATTTCTGTAAACATCCAAATTGGGGTCTGATGGCAGAGTGATTAGCATTCTGGCACTCGGTAACACAAGTTTCGGGTTCGAGTCTCGACCGGTGCCATGGGTGTCTATAGTGGTTCGGAATCCACTTGTCTATTATGACAATAGAGCAACAACCCTTCCCTAGAAAAATCCCCTGTCTCGAAATCTGCCATTAGGGCAGACGGCCTTGGCCAATCAAGACTGTTGAGCCAATGAAGAAAAAGTAATGTCAGTATGAATCATAATTTTTTTTTCTTCAAATGAAGCTGGCAAATAGACCGTGATCTTTCGCCATAAGGGCTGCACCGATGTTACTCACTTTGCATGACCCAGGGGGCACGTGTAACTTGATGGTATGCCACGGAAGCGGAGTAACAATGCCCCCGCAGCGCTCTACGATCCTATTAGGAACGGGACCTACAGCTTAAAGTGGATTCCGAAACACTACAACAACCATGGGCAAAGACGGGATTTGAACCCGATACCTGTGGTACCGAACGCCAGAAAGCCATTCTGCCTTCAGGCCCCGTATGAATCATAATAAATACATAAAAAAATTACTTTCTATGAATAATAACTTGTCCTACACTCTCCTATTGTTGTGCAACAAAAATAATGTATAAATCAGAAGAGTGCCTTAATATTTACTAAAAAGATAATCTTAAATTTTCATACCAACTTTTAAGAAAATAGGCAAGTCTGTTACGATTTTAATAAAGGTTTTTTTACAGGTTTTATTTTATTCCTGAAAAGAAAATTACTTTCAAGGGGCATCCATATAATTCATTAAATTTCACTCTGTAACGTAAATATTTTTTTTTCTTTCTAATGCAGCTGGCAAACACAGACAGCTTGGTCTTGATGCCTTAAGGCAAGCGCTGCACAGACCTTTACTCACTTTGCATGACCCAGGGGGGCGTGTAACTTGAAGATAAGCCACGGACGCGGAGTAACAATGCCCCCGCAACGCTCTACGATCCTATTAGGACCGGGACCTACGGTTTAAAGTGGATTCCGAACCACAGGTCCACAAACATCCATGGCACCGAGCGCCAGAGAACGCTAGGCACTCGGCCATTCAGGCCCCATAACGTAAATATCCTTTGTTGGCAAACGAAGGTATTTACTAAAATTATAATAATCCAATTTAAACAGCTAAGCGTGTTCATTTATGGTTTTAGGGATGAAATGTAACACAGCAACTACCCAAACGAATATAATCAACCGATCTAAATGAAGCAAAACCACGGTTTTAAGGGGAAAGGAAGCAAAAAGAACCAGATGCAACAATTTGCTTTTGCTAAAAGTCTGAGAGATTAGCATCTTGCTCTCCTTCTTAGTCTGATATGAAACACATAATTAATGAACAACAAAGACGGGGAAAATATAATCAAATTATACTTAATCTGCTTATAAACGTTCTTTCTACCGTGGAAACAAATACATTTTTAATTACATTGTTAATTGTCACAAAAAATAATCCATTCGACTTCAACATATAATATGCAAAACATAGCCCTACTTATAAATAATAAAACATGTAATATTTGTGCCTGTTTTTCTAATTAGTTTAATTTGCATGTTACTGAATGTTATTCTTTTAATTTTTTCTATAATTTCTGCTATAAATACGCATATATATATATATATATTATTCTGATTTTAAAGTTTTTCAATACAAGCATTCTGATTGATATATTATATTTCTTCCTTTGCATCTGCTTGATAGTCCATTGGCTAGCGATCTGGCCTTTGTTACTAAAACTACACCACACCACATAACTGTGCCTAGAGCTGAGTTGCCCCTTTACAGTTTGGGAATGATGTGGGAGAGAAGTCTGATTGGGCTCTGTGACGCTCTACGATCATATGAGACCAGCAGCCAGTGGATTCAGAACCACTACAAACATCCATGGCATCTCCTGAATTCGAACCCGAAACCTGTGATACTGAGGCCCCATCTAGCGCTATCAGATCCCATCTGGTCTTTGTTAGAAAGAAGTTGCAATCTATTGCTGATAATAGCATTTAATTAAAGAAAATTATATTGTTCTATATCAATCAAACTGGCACTCGGTGTCACAGGTTTCAGCTTCGATTCCTGGTAATGGCATGGATGTTTGTTAATTGTTCTGAATCCGCGTTAAACTGTAGGTCCCCGCCCAATTAACCCTAAATGTGCAAAACAATTATCGTAGAGCGACAAAACATTCTCCATTGAGCAATAGCCCCATGGTGGGCCAGGGTGAGTCTGCCTACAGGCAGATTTCAAGACAGGAGATGTATCCTTTTTTAAGGGGTAGGGTTGCCACCCTAAGCTCAACAGTCATATTAGACCGGACTTACGTTTTAAAGTAGATTCGAACCATTACTAATATCCATGGCACTGCCGAATTCGAACCCTTAACCTGGGGTAACGAGAGCTAGAGGGCTAGTCAGACTGATATAGATTTTTTTCTTTAATTAAATGCAGAATTAAGTAAGCAGAATTTAGTTGCAGTCTTCTGCAGAATTAAATTGACGAAATATTTTCTTCAGTTAATATATTTTTTATGGCCTGAATGGCCGAGTGGTTAGCGCTCTGGCGCTCGGCACCACAGGTTTCGGGTTCGTGTCCCGGCGGGGCCATGGATGTTTGTAGTGGTTCGAATCCACTTTAAACCGTAGGTCCCGGTCCAATAGGATCGTTGAGCGTTGCGGGGGCATTGTACTACGCGTCCGTGGCTTATCTTCAAGTTACACGCGCCCCCTGAGCAATGCAAAGTGAGTAACATCTGTGCAGCGCTTGCCTTAAGGCATCCAAGATCAAGACGTCTGTTTGCCAGATGCATTAGAAAGAAAAAATATATATTTTTTTTTATTAGATTTTCTTCAACAAACTTAAACAGAAATCCAATCAGGAAACTAGGAGAGTATTTTCACTCACTGCTTATTTTTAGAAAAATTTTAAGCACGCTTTTTATAATAACTTTTCTCTTCAAATGGTATTAAAATTCTCTTTAAAATAAAATTATCGTCAAAATTCGCTTAAAAACATCCCATTTCTTGAATTTCCTAATGAAATTTCAAACCTTTTTGCAATCATTTTACCCCCTTCAAAATTTAAAGAATCTATTAATCCATTTCTGATTTTTAAATTTTTAGAGTAATTTTAAAATCTGTATTTCGATGAAAAAATTAAAGAAAGGAAAAAAGAAATTGTATCAGCAAAAAAAAACGAAATGAATATGTCCAGTCTAATTCTATTCATTTTTCTAAAAGCATCATTTTGGAATTTAAGAATTTCCTAAACTTTTAATCCGCACTTGCAGATTTTCACGGAAGGCGATTGACTTTAACAAAGTTAAATCCAATTATTTAGCCTCAGCTTTCAGTTCTTAGGTATTGAAAATAGAAATTGGAAATTTCTGTTTAAGAAGCAATTTACTAAAATATATAAAAATATGAAAAAAAAAAAATTTTAAGTTTAGTGGATTATTTGGTAACTGAAAAACTATTTATCAATAAAAAAATAAATTATTTAAAAGAAATAATTAAAATAAATTAATATAAATTAATTAAAATAAATTACTTTAATAACATGAATCAAATTGGAATTTTCTATTTTTGAAGCAACTTATTTATGAAAGTATTATTTTCTTTTAGTTTAATGGATTTAGTATTTCGTAATTGAAAAACTACTTACTAATATAAAATAAATTACTTTAATAATATAAAATAAATTGGAATTTTCTATTTAAGAAGCAATTTATTTACAAAAATATTGCCTTTTTTAGTTTAATAGATTTATTAAGTAAAATTGAATTTAAGTAAGTAAACTAATATAAAATTTAAAATTTTTTTTAATATAAATAAAATAAATTAATATAAATTAATCAAAATAAATTCCAAGAGGATATTTTAATAATATAAAATAAATTGGAATTTTCTATTTAAGCAATTTGTGAAACTATTTCTTTTGTAAGTTTAATGGATTTATTTCATATGTACCCGTTAATTGAAAAACTGAATTTTAAAAGTCATTTCTATTAAACAGAATGTAAGGTTTGTAGGGTGTAACAAACCTTTTGCATACTTAATCAATAGAGCAGTGTAACCTTCTACCCTATTAAATAGGGTGTAAGGTTTCTTTATTATAATTACTCAACATGCCTAGGCGTTCTGGTAGTTGAAAAGCCGTAGTGAATTTGAAAGTTGCTAGGAGCCAAATTTTTATTAATTATGTCAAACATATAGGGTTTAATAAAAACTTTGCTAAATAAGTCTTTTACGCGCAGAGGGATGTTCCAATAAACAATGCCAAACAAAATAATTTATTTTAAAAATAAAAATAAATTGGAATTTTCTATTTAAAATTACCTTGCCAGTGTCGAAAATGTTTACGATAAATCCATTAGCCACAAAGTTATTCCTTTTGGCTCTTGCTTTCTGCCGCTCTACGGTCATTTTGAGCGGCCTGATGGTCAATTGGCCAGCGCCCTTGACTTTGGTACCTCAGGGTTGGAGTTCGAATCCTGGAAGTGGCAAGGATGTTTGTGAGTGGTTCGGAATTCCCTTTAAACATTAACCATTGTCCACAAGATGACCGTAGAGCGACAAACCAAATCAAATTACAATCATTCTGTGCACACTTAAAGTTAATTACAATTAGAATGAGACCTACAATTTAACATGGATTCCGAACCACAAACAAACATCCATGCCATCTCCAGGATTCAAGCATGAAGTCTGTAGTACTAAAGATTAGAATTCTAGCCACTTCCCCTACACCACCATGTATGTGAGCATGTTTACCGTATGTATACATGTGCATGTGCTAGTGAGCACTCGTAAATACATGGCGGCGATTAATACGTACGTACATGTACATATGTACTATGTCCATGTTAGGGCGTGTGTAAGTGCATATATATATGAGCATAGTGCAAGTTTGCTTGTATATAAACATTGAAAAGTGCATGAATGTTTGTATTTGAATGAAAGTAAATTGATTTTTAAAGGACATGAATGTTTGCATATAAACATTGTTTGTGTATAAACTTGTGCATGTGCACGTTTGTATTCACGTTCCCAAAATATATGCTCAAATATATGTGTATAAATTTGTACTTGTGCTTAGATATGTCTGTGCATACGCACGTATGTGCGTGTGTACGTCTATATTCACCAACGTAATATATGCACATATACATACATACTCAAGCATATACTTATATTTACACATGTACATGGGTCATTATTACATGTACACATACACATATTTATACACATGCACATACATAAACATTGATATGCAATTTCATGTACATTCACATCACATACATATACGTTGATATGCACCTTTTATGCACATTCACATATATATACATTGATATGCACCGTCATGCACATTCACATACACTAAGAGCCAAAACGTTATGACCACCTGTCAATAACGAGTTGGCCCACCTTTGGCGCTCAACACAGCTTCAACCCGCCTTGGCATGGATTAATACCACCCCTTAATACCAGTTAAATACCACTTCCACCTGATCACGTGCCGTCACGTCATCCAGGCGAGTTCATTGCAAACTGTAGGGGTGGTCATAACGTTTTGGCTCTTGAGTGTATATATACATTGATATGCACCTTCAGGATTTCAGGATTCGACCTGAAGCCTGTGGTACCAATGGCTAGAGGTGCTTTTGCCAATTGGTCATCAGGCCGCCCTTTTGGTTTACGGAAGTAAGAATAAGGTGCAATATTGTCAAACTGCGATCTAAGGAGCGTTAGTTTCATATGGTAGCAGAGTGTATCGGACACCTTTGCTAAGGCTGAATCTGTTTTATCTCTGTCTTTCTATTGCCAAATGTCTTCAAGTTAAAATGCTCGATAGCTGAAAACATTACTTAGTTCTGGGAAATATTTTGTTTGTTCCAAGCTAATTATGTAGTGTTTTCAGTCTTAAAGTCAATTTTCAGTTTCAGTCAATTGTGTAATTAAGGAATTTTGTCATTTGTCGACTTAAATCACAACTTCATTTACTTAAAAAAGGTAAATAAATTTCTTAAAAAATAACAGCGAAATCTTCTTCAATAGCAATCTTGAGTGTAAATCACAACTTCATTTACTTAAAAAAAGGTAAATAAATTTCTTAAAATAACAGCGAAATCTTCTTCAATTGCAATCTTGAGTGTAAATCAGAACTTCATTTACTTAGAAAAAGGTAAATAAATTTTTTTAAAATAACAGCGAAATCTTCTTCAATAGCAATCTTGAGTGTAAATCAGAACTTCATTTACTTAAAAAAGGTAAATAAATTTCTTAAAATAACAGCGAAATCTTCTTCAATTGCAATCTTGAGTGTAAATCACAACTTCCTTTACTTAAAAAAAAGGTAAATAAATTTCTTAAAATAACAGCAAAATCTTCTTCAATTGCAATCTTGAGTGTAAATCAGAACTTCATTTACTTAAAAAAAGGTAAATAAATTTCTTAAAATAACAGCGAAATCTTCTTCAATAGCAATCTTGAGTGTAAATCACAACTTCCTTTACTTAAAAAAAAAAGAGGTAAATAAATTTCTTAAAATAACAGCAAAAATCTTCTTCAATTGCAATCTTGAGTGTAAATCAGAACTTCATTTACTTAAAAAAAAGGTAAATAAATTTCTTAAAATAACAGCGAAATCTTCTTCAATTGCAAACGATATGTTTTTAAACCATTTCGCTAATTTTTATACACGAAAACACGTAATTTACTAGAGTAACTTTACACACGCGAAATATTTATTAACAAATCTAGTATCTATTAACAAATGAAAATATTGTCAGAATTTTCCCCATCTCTCCTAGAATTATTAAAATAAATATTATGATAACTTCTCTTTGTTATCTTCTCTCTATTAAAGTAAATATTATGATAACGTATCTTTGTTATCTCTCTATTAAAATAAATGTTCGGTTAGCTTTGACGGTGTTTAGTTTTTTTAGTTATCTATGTACAGTAGTTTTCTGTATGAAATACTAAAATATTCATTAGATTTTTTTTAAAAATAATTTTATTGCTAGAAATTAATTAACATTCGTATCAATATTTAATGATGGATTTAATTTTTCCCAATAAGAATAAATTGATATTTAAAAATCGAAATTCAACGAATGCAATGGTTCTATTTTCAAGATAATGATTTTGTAATATTAGATATCCGGTCGAGTCACTCTCTTTATCTATATCTCTGCAAAATTTGGAATTCCTGTTTAATGTATATCTCAAACTGCTGAAAAAAGAATACCTTAAGAAACGAATTACTGTATTTTCATTAATCGGGGTTTTTACTAATAAAGGCATACTTCCACTGTAAGTATCTTAATTGTGCCTCATTTGCTGTTCAGAAATCAGTGAATTTATAGCATAAAAATATATAGCATATACACTTAAGAGCCGAAACATTATGACCACCCCTACATTTTGCAATGAAATCGCCTGGATGACGTGGAAGGCACGTGATGAAGTAGAAGTGGTATTCAACTGCTGCTGGAGAGTCTGAAGAATCATTCTTTCACTTACTTCTGTGTGCGATGGGAAGGATGCGGATCTAAGCGACTTTTTGATAGAGGGCAGGTTGTAATGGCTCGAAGGCTCGGAACAAGTATTTCGAAACTGCACGACTCGTGGGTTGTTCGCGATCTACAGTTGTTAGTACTCATGCAAAGTGGATGAATGACGGTGAAACCAGCAGTAGACGACATGGCGTTGGACGTCCACACGCTATCAAAGAAAAAGGTCGTCGGAGACTGTCTCGCATGGTGAAGCAAAACCGGAGCCAGACAGTGGCTCAGCTGACAGCCCAATACAATATCGGAGCACACTGTTCAGCGGACACTGTTGGATATGGGGGCTACGCAGCAAACGTCCCACTCATGTGCCTTTGCTGACCAAGCGTCATCGCCAACTGCGCCTGCGCTGGGCCGGAACATCGTGACTGGTCCATGGATCAGTGGGAGAGTTGCCTGGTCAGATGAATCACGGTTTGTCATTCATCCCGCCGATGGCCGTGTCAGGGTACGCCGTCTTCCAGGCGAACAGTTGCTCTCTCAATGTACAGTAGGTCATACACAGGCCGGTGGGGGCGGTATTATGCTTTTGGGGACGTTCTCTTGGGCGTCTCTGGGACACGATGGTTGTGGTAGAGCAGACCATGAATGCTACAGGGTATCTGAACATCATTGCGGACCAGTTGCACCCTTACATGGCCTCTGTTTTTCCAGCTGGAAATGGAATGTTCCAACAGGACCACGCCCCTTGTCACAAGGCTAAAATTGTGTTGGAGTGGTTCCAGGAACATGATGCTGAATTCCAGTTAATGTCCTGGCCGCCTAACTGACCGGATCTCAATCCGATAGAACACATTTGGGATGTCCTGGGACGGCAGCTCAGAATTCAAAGACCACCAATTCGCAATATCTCGGATTTGCGTGACCGTTGCTTAAACATCTGGTACAATCTGTCTCCGGCCATCTACCAAGGACTTGTGGCATCCATACCGAGGCGGGTTGAAGCTGTGTTGCGAGTCAAGGTGGGCCAACTCGTTATTGACAGGTGGTCATAATGTTTTGGCTCTTGAGTGTATATTTATATCATAAAAATAAATATTTATTTATATATATATACAATACAATACAATACAATACAATACAATACAATACAATACAATACAATACAATACAATACAATACAATACAATACAATACAATACAATACAATACAATACAATACAATACAATACAATACAATACAATACAATACAATACAATACAATACAATACAATACAATACAATACAATACAATACAATACAATACAATACAATACAATACAATACAATACAATACAATACAATACAATACAATACAATACAATACAATACAATACAATACAATACAATACAATACAATACAATACAATACAATACAATACAATACAATACAATGTATATATATATATATACGATATATATATATATATATATATATACGATATATATATATATATATATATATACGATATATATATATATATATATATATACGATATATTATATATATATATATATATATATATATATATATATATATATACGATATATATATATATATATATACGATATATATACGATATATATATATATACGATATATATATATACGATATATATATATATATATATATATATCGTATATATATATATCGATATATATATATATCGTATATATATATATATACGATATATATATATATATATATATATACGATATATATATATATATATATATATATATATATATATATATATATATATATATATATATACGATATGCTATATATATATATATATATATATACGATATATATAATATATATATATATATACGATATATATATATATATATATATCGTATATACATATATATATATATCGTATATATATATATATATATATATATATATATATATCGTATATATATATATATATATATCGTATATATATATATCGTATATATATATATATCGTATATATATCGTATATATATATATCGATATATATATATATCGTATATATATATATCGTATATATATATATATCGTATATATATATATATATATATATATATCGTATATATATATATATATATATATATATATATATATATCGTATATATATATATATCTCGTGTATATATATATATATCGTATATATATCGTATATATATATATATCGTATATATATCGTATATATATATATATCGTATATATATCGTATATATATATATATCGTATATATATCGTATATATATATATATCGTATATATATCGTATATATATATATATCGTATACATTATATCGTATATATATATATATCGTATATATCGTATATATATATATATCGTATATATATCGTATATATATATATATATAATTATTCATTAATAATAATCGACATATATTTTTTTGCTATAAATAAATATTTTAGCATAAAATATATATGTCAAGGATTACTAATGAAGAACTCTCCATATGAGGCCATTTGAGTTTTGGAGCATCAAATATGTAACAAATTCAGCATTACACAAGTAACTGATATTAATTTACATTTTCCACCACAGTTTGGTGGCAGTACTTAACAATAGCTTTTGAACTTTTCAGCCTTATCCCTCGTAAAATACTATATATATATATATACGATATATATATACTCATATATATCGATATATACTCGATATATATATATATATATATATATACGATATATATATATATATATATACGATATATATATATATATATACGATATATATATATATATATATATATAGCATATCGTATATATATATATATATATATCATATATATATATATATATATATATATATATATATCTCATTATATATATATATCGTATATATCGTATATATATATATATCGTATATATATCGTATATATATATATATCGTATATATATATATCGTATATATATCAACATATATATATATATCGATATATATATCGTATATATATATATATCGTATATATATATCATATTTATATATCGTGTATATATATATATATCGTATATATATCGTGTATATATATATATATCGTATATATCGTGTATATATATATATATATCGTATATATATATCGTATATATATATATATCGTATATATATCGTATATATATATATATCGTATATATATCGTATATATATATATATCGTATATATATCGTATATATATATATATCACATATATATCGTATATATATATATATATAATTATTCATAATAATAATCGACATATATTTTTTTTTTTGCTATAAAATAAAATATTTTGGCATAAAAATATATGTCAGGATTACAGTGAAGAACTCTCCATATGAGGCCATTTGAGTTTGGGCATCAAATATGTAACAAATTCAGCATTACACAAAGTAACTGATATTAATTTACATTTTTTCCACCACAGTTTTGGTGAGTACTTACAACAATAGCTTTTGAACTTTTCAGCCTTATCCCTCGTAAAATACTATCATAAACTTACTGCAATTACTATTTACAATTTATGGTAAATATATTGTTTAACTTCTTTAATGTATTCCCATTGACACTCACATTTTGATCCTTTCTTATTTTCGACTGATCAAAAGAAAGTGTATTGCCGTATTTTAGGGTAACCGTTTTAATAACTGAGATGTTTTCTTCTTAAAAGCTTCCATTACTCATAACGACTTACTTTTAAAGCTAAAAAGTTAAAAAACACGAGAGGCTCCTATATCAGGCGAATATTTCGATGTTCTAGTTTTTGTAATCCGTTTTCAACCAAAACTCATTGCCCGAAGAGAAATCCGTGCATGAAGGAACTGTATCTTCTGATGAGAATAATATCATTTGAAATCCATCAGAATCATTGAACCATTTTGTTACACACTTTTTCAAGATAAGATCCTACTGCAAAATTTTTCAGCACAGTATCTTTTGTCACTGTAGGCGGTTTGTGATATCCTTCGGACATTCCTTCGATGTTTGGCGCCACTATTTGAAGCTAAATACTCTAAATACTCTGAAACTAAAGTACGTTCTATATCCAGTATAATGAAAATTCTTTCAAGTTTATGCAGATTTGACAATCAAAATTCCTCTTTTTCACCACCAAATTCATCTTTTTTGCAATAAAATTCACCTTTTATACAAATAAAATTCATCTTTATACAAATAAAATTCACTTTTCTGCATTTTCAAATTCACTTTTTGTAAATTAAATTCAAATTTTTACAAACCGTTACTATGAACTGGTGGTTTTTTTTTTTTTTTACAAATCAAGTTCACATTACAAATAAAACAATTAAAACAATCTTGCAATTCAAATTTACTTTCTCACAATAGATTTTATTTGTATGTTAATGCTTGTACATATGTATGTTATAAAGACGAATAATGTATATGTACGTCTAAATGCTTATTTCTCTATGATGTACTAGTATAAGATGTATTCTTAAATAAGTACGAGGATATGCATGCGTTAAATCTGGGGTATTTTTGCCATCAAGAGCGATTATGCTTCTATCCTCAGCTACGAGTGTATATTTTTGCGTATACGCATATGCATTTTTAGCCCGTCCAGATGGGAGAGCGGCTTTTTAATCTTTGTAGACAACAAAAAAATTGACGAAAATAATTAAAAATGCCAGGAGTAAATTTTCATTCTGTAAAAGGATTTTTGTACCCTACATTTTTGTTCTTCTTCATTTGCACAACAATTCCATGGTGTGCCAAGGCCGTCTGCCCTACTGGCAGATCTCAACACAGGAGATATTCTAACGTTAGCACTCATTTTTTTCTGCTCTAACGTGCACGCCTTAACATGCACATAATACACATGTAGATGTACATACATACGTACAACTCCCTCCACATATAGGAAATTGTTTAAGTATACATGCACATGGCTACATAGGCGAACATGTACACTTATATATGGTAGTCTGGTGGCAATAGCTAAAAATCCGTCTTTCAGGTACCATAGGCTTCATGTTCCGAACCCTGGCCGTGACTTATGGATTTTTTTATTAGTCGTTCGGAAACTACTTTAACATGTAGCTTCCACCTATTTAGCTATCGTGTGTACAAATTATTATAGAGCTACTAACCAAACCAAAATCTCACATGCATACACCTGTAAGCACAAAGCGCATAACATACATTTATACGTACACACATACATGAACATGTTCCCATACATACACACACATAAACACGTACATAAGCTTTTTTGGTTCTATGAAAAGGAGAGAAATGCTTCCATTCTCAAAAAATATATGACATAAAAAACACTCAAATAAATCATTTCTAATATTAAAAATAATTATTATAGAAAATATCAAATTATCTAGATGAAAAATAAATTCACTTGCTATGAAAACAGCTGAGATAACAAAATTTTAAATTAAACTTATATTCTTGCTAGATATCGAAAAGGCTAACAAAATTTCTATTAAAATTAACGAAGACACAAGTTTTTAATTAATGACAAAATACTAATCAATAAGTCATTTCTTTTTTAATTAACTCCCAAAGATAATTGCTTTTCTGCTTATTTCTTTTTTTTCGTTCATTAATAATATCTGACATTTTTTTTTACTGCTGTATAAATGAGATTTCAAATTAAACACTTATTGTTTCTTAATTATAAGACATTACAAATTTGTTTTACATCCTAAAGTTATTGTATTTACTAATATGATGCAAATACATTCTGTGCTTTCTAACAGGAAGTTTCAATTGATAGAAATTTCCATTTAAATGATGTAACAATGAAAAA